>JANKKB010001138.1:4296-17908 GCA_026225775.1 Bursera palmeri
ATCCACCATCTCTCTGGTAAATCTTATCCAGCCCAACTATCTTCTCTCATGAGCATAGGAATTTTTAAGCCAACACCACCATTGGTTGGCCTTACCAAGCAGGTAGTATGAAGTAAAATCCACCCATTCCTCTCGATCCATGTCATGTTGGGAGAAATAGTGTTCTGCCCTAAAAATCTGTTCACCCGGATCTCCTTTCTCAAATGTGGGAAACTCCATCTTAGGCTTGGCAGGTTGCCTATGCCTAATTTGTTGTCGTCGATCCCCATGCCTTAATGAATGGCCACTCAAGTAACCATCATCTTGATCATAGTACTTGTCTTGTCTATGATCATACCTGTGATCAGTCCTTGACCTTGTTTGCACTATGATTGTTTCCTGACTATCAACACGCTTATGATGGCCACCAAGACTCTCTCGCTTTGATAGTTGAAGATCCACCTCATCTTCTCACCAGTAGGATCAATCACAATTTTAGATTCAATCTTTCTCGGGTTAGGTTGAGTTTCAACCTTCTCCTCATATTGGTGTGGTGTGTGAAATGCGGTTGTGACTTAGTGCATGGGATGGTAGTTATAGCGTAGTGGTGGTTACGGTGTGGTGCGATGGGTAGGCTCATCAAGTACAATAGGTTGGGATTTGAGATGGTGAGTTGATGCATTTAGGGATGTATTTCAACACACATTAAAGTGATTTTTTTACCTTTCAAAATTCAAATTCGAAATCACTATTTATCCCTCTAATTTTTTAACATAAAAACCAATACAATATATTCACCTCTTCAACCTACTAACACACAACAACAATTGAGAATCATTATCCATGCATTCTCCATCAATAAGATTCTTCACAATAACAATTAACTTCTCCAACAAAACTTTACATACAAGAATAATATTCAACCTAACAACCTACACTTCATCACAAACAACATACAAAACACTTTCAACAACAAGAATAACAAGTTAGAAAACTTATCCAACGAACAACATTAACTTCTTCAACCACAACAATCACAATTTCAACTCAAAAGAAATAAATTGATAAACTTAACAGATAATTTGGTTGCCAATTTGATTCAAGCATAAAGGACAAAATCCACAAACTTGAACTAGATCCACCACCAATTTCCTTGGCTTGGAAAATGGAAAAAGAAGATAGATTTGAGAGAACTCTCTCAACAACACACACAATTGTTTTTTTCATATTTTCATTTCATCAAAAGTTATAAATTACAAGTGAAATGGCCTTAATATAGAGAGGCCTTACACAAAAGATGGAAGGACAAAAATGCCCATCAATTAACTCTTACAAGCAAAACAAAATAAAGGATAAAAGTTGAATTCGGATGACTTGCGCCGCGGCTGTAGACAATTTGCGGCACAGCGGTTAGCGTCTGACTTGGGTGCTTGGTGAGGCAAACATGAAGCGCCGCGACGGTGATCTTTTGCACTGAGGCGGAAAACAAGAATTCCAAATATCGAGTGAGGCAGAAACTTAGTGATGCGGCGATGACTGATTTACACCTCGGCGATGAGTTTTTGACTTGTTGCCAAAATTTACACAAAAATTACATAAAATTTTACAAGTCTTGACGCTTTACGAATACAACTTAGACAACAATACTAGATAATTATAAATGAAAAGATTACAACCTAAAACATCTAGATACGAATGAAATTATATTAAATTACAACAAAAAATACAAAGGAAATCCTTATTTAGGAGGCTACGCAATCCAATTAGTTAATATCTAAGTGGATTTCATTACATTCCAATGATAAATTTAGATTAATTATCACTTTTGGATTTGTTCGGGTTAAAATCGATCTTGGTCCGAAATGGAAGGGTAGCCGAAACGGATCATGAGTTAGTCATGGAGATAGTTGCAAGGGATTTTGCGAGATGGTGGTGCCTAAGATGGTGGGTTAGTGCTTGAGATGGTGGGTTTTGTGATGTTGTTGCCTGAGATGGTGGTGCTCGAATTGGATTGTGTCTAACAATGGTGGGTTAGTACCTCGGATTAAAGTTGCTAATATACCCTTATAGTCATTTAAATTAACGTTAGTCATCTAAGGCCAGGTAATTTGAACCTATTTTTGAAAATGGGAGGTCATTACATTAGGGCAAACCTCAGGGTCACGGGTTAAATTCGCCCTTGTTGACATTGAAGTTAATTTTAAATTATATATATTAAAAATAATTAAATTACCGACTATGATAACAATTTCAACAATAGTGACTTTCCGACAATTTTTTTATTTAATTTATTTATTTTACTAATTAAATTATATAATAAAATTTCGTACATTTAAATAATTAAACGATTAATTAATTTTTAAAATTTTTTTAAGAGGTATTTTGGGATTTATAATATGCTTAAAGGATAGTTTTGATATTTTATCAACTCCAAAATTAGCTTTCAAAAATCAAATTTTTAAAAACTACCCTTTAATTGTTTTTAAAATCTAATACAAAAATAGATTGTTGGAAAAGCTGATTCTTGGAGAAACTATTTTGAAAACATTTACCAAACACTAAAATATATGTATCTTCTTGGAAAATTACTTTTAGCTGTTGAAGATCAATCCCAAACACAATCTAAAACTTTTTTCTAATAAACCGGGATGGAAGGGTCATCGTCCACTGGTAGGGAATCTCAAAACGGAGTGAGAAAGGTAGTGAGAAAGCATGTTGACCATTATTAATGGTAGAATGCCATCACATAACGCAAGCCAAGATACTGCAAACACCATTAAAGATAGATAGCCCAGTTGTATGAAAACAACGGATTTTGATGGTATGAAACAACGTAAAAAACAAGGAAAATTGTAAAAAATGTCCATAATTATCACCCCCATTTTAAGACATACAACGAAGAGGAACGACTGGAAGTGGAAGATATGGAATCTTCACATTTAATGAGAAAGCAACTTGGCCAAAAGATGCCGAATTCATCAAGCAAGTCATTGAAAAAACATCCAAAAATAATGGTCCACTAACAGGAGCCCTATTTTGTCTGAATCTTCAACGCCAAGTCGACTGCTATCTACAAGATGTCATGCAAATAACTTATCAATTATCAAGGAAAATACCTATTATACTATAACCACATTCCTCAATATCACCGTCCAAAAACTGAGTTACTATGCGATAGCTCAGTTGATACTAACTGTCATCTTTTATTAGTTGCTTTTATCTGAAAAAATAAAATAAGGAATAGATCAGTAATGGGTTCCATAGTTGAACAAGGGGATGAGGCCCGGCAAAGAAGTTACTGGAGATGGGGCAAACGAGATTTTTTACCAGAAGAATCATTCCAAAGCTGGGGCAATTACCGACATGCATTATCCCAAACATATTTTCGGTTCAAGGACCGTCTCATAAGCCGATCAGATGATACGAACGAGATTGATGAGCTCCGGAAAAGAAGTGAGAATGACATGAAACGTTGCCTAACCTGGTGGGATCTCACCTGGTTTGGATTTGGCGCAGTCATTGGAGCTGGCATCTTTGTGCTGACCGGCCAGGAAGCCAATGCAAATGCTGGACCAGCTATTGTCCTATCCTATGTTGCTTCTGGTGTTTCAGCAATGCTCTCTGTCTTCTGCTACACCGAATTTGCAATAGAAATCCCAGTAGCAGGTGGGTCATTTGCTTACTTGAGAATTGAATTAGGAGATTTCGCAGCATTCATCACAGCAGGAAACATACTTCTTGAAAGCATTGTTGGAAGTGCAGCCGTTGCCAGATCATGGACTTCTTACTTCACGGCTCTGTTGGACCGTGAAATCAACTCATTGCGCATTCACACAAATCTCAGGGAAGGGTATAATCTCCTGGACCCAATAGCCGTTGCAGTTCTGGCAATAGCAGCAACAATTGCAATTATTAGTGCAAGGAAAACTTCACAATTGAACTGGATAGCATCCGCAGTTTAATACCACAGTAATTTTGTTTGTTATAATTGCAGGGTTTGCTCATGCTGACAACTCTAATTTGAAACCCTTTTTGCCTTACGGGGCTGAGGGTGTCTTTAGAGCAGCTGCAATTGTTTACTTTGCCTATGGAGGATTTGACAATATTGCCACAATGGCAGAAGAAACAAAAAACCCATCAAGAGACATTCCAATTGGACTGATTGGATCGATGTCAATCATCACTGTGATATATTGCTCAATGGCACTTTCACTGGTCATGATGCAGAAATACACAGACATAGATCCAAATGCAGCTTATCCTGTTGCATTTCAGAGTGTGGGGATGAAATGGGCAAAATACCTGGTAGCTCTTGGTGCACTTAAGGGGATGACCACCGTTCTTCTGGTAGGAGCACTTGGACAAGCACGGTATATTACCCACATTGCAAGGGCCCACATGATCCCACCATGGTTTGCTCTTGTTCATCCAAAGACTGGAACACCAATACATGCCACACTTCTGATTGCCATTGCAAGTGCTGTCATTGCTTTCTTTTCAAGCTTGGATGTCCTGGCAACCTTATTATCAGTGAGCACACTCTTTGTTTTCATGATGATGGCTGTTGCCCTTCTTGTGAGGAGATACTATGTGCGAGAAATCACACCACAAAGAAACCTCTTGAAGCTTGTTATCTTTCTACTAATCATCATTACTTCCTCAATGGGGACCTCAGCTTACTGGGGAAAAAGGTCCAAAGGTTGGTTTGGATACGTGATAACAATTCCTCTATGGTTCTTGGGGACTTTGGGGATATCAGTGTTTCTTCCTCAGCAGAGAACACCAAAGGGTCTGGGGTGTCCCACTTGTTCCATGGCTTCCATCCTTGTCAATTGCAACAAATATCTTTCTTATGGGATCACTGGAACCTTCTGCTTTTGTTAGATTTGGAGTCTGTACAATTGTAATGCTAATTTACTATTTCCTCTTTGGTCTTCATGCCACTTATGATATGGCTCATCAGCAGCAGAAAGCCCAATCTGTGAAGGTAGATAATGAAGCAGACACAATGGCGAGAGAAGGACCTTAAAATTATTGTACTTCACACACTTTATTCTACCAATTCTTCTCAAGAATGCTCTGTTACCGTTCACACTAGGATTTGCAAGGTCCTCATATGGGTAATCTGGTAGTGCAAGTTGCCGTTTTCAGTGTAAAATGATAATAAAAGAAAAAATGTCAGTTGTAGTTGTCATGCAGTAAAAGAACAGTTATTCATAAATGAAAATCAAATGTCATCCTCAAGTTGATTGTGTAGTGATCATAAAATGATGCTTTATCAATATGATAGGAATGACATGGATAGGAATAGAAATTCTGTTACTCAGGTTTATGTGCGTAGGCAGAAGAAGTTAGGAGAAACTTAAGGTGTGTGCTGGTATGTGATACGTGTCTAATGTTTGTTGACTGTTTGGGATATTCTGTTTTTGAGTTTGTTACTAGTCTAGAATAAAAGGACGTATGTCATAGGTGAGGGTATTGGGTATCATTTAGGAAATTGTATTGGAGGTTGCTAGCTCCTCGAAAGCTAGCTAAGTTACTTAATATTTTTGTTCTTTTTCTCTTTTCTGTTTGAGCTGGAATACTCCTCTGTTTGAGTGAATCGAAACCTAACACAATATAACACAAGAATTCTGATATAGAGTTATAAAGCACATGCAAAATATAGAAAAATAGTTTTTGACATACAAGGCCAAATAATTGGCACCCTGAACAAGCTCAGAAATTAATAGACACCAAAATAGTAGTTTTATGGAGTTTCTTAACTGACATGCATCATGGCTTCCCAACATCCTATTAAAAGCCTACGAGCCTAGAGATGGTAGTAGGCCAGGCCTTGGCCCTTTTTTTTGGCCTGGACTAGCTTGCATGCTATAGTGCAAGACGAGCCTGAGCCTAGACCTAAGGTAAGCCAGGCTCAAGCCCGACCTGATACTGTAATAAAATAATTAATTATTTATTTTTTATTTTTATAAATTAAAAATTTTAAAATAGTGAATAGTAATAGGACTTGGGCTAAGCTCGAGCCTTTATTTTTTATTCAAGGCTCGGCCCGGCCTAGCCTGCCACTATTTTGGCCTGGCCCATAGGCCTGCCCAAAATAGGCTAGGCCAGGCCTTTTGCCATCTCTGCCTACGACTTTGAACTCAAATTGCCTAGAGAATAGTGAAAATAATAAAAATAAGAACAATAATACATACACAAACTACAGTTCAAACTGATGTCGTACAAAGTGAATAGATGGGTTAAAATAAAGAATATTAAATAAATATAAATTTATGGCATTAGGTATAGACATTAGACAATAATATCACATCAATTTTGTAGTTTCTATGTATAGTATCATTGCTCCAAAAATAAACACTATGTCATTGATGGGTAAAGACAGCAAAATGAAGCTTAGGTGCTACTGGATTTTGTATTGCCAAAATATTTTCCATGTTTTCTTGTTTAGCAATCCTAGAGAACATGTTTGGCATTCATTTCCATTCATGTTTTAAGAAAACACAAAAATTATTTCCTGATTATCATTTCCATCATTTTCACTCTGTTATTTAACTAAATAAATTCTCCCTTCAACAAAATTATCTTGTCACTTTGCTTCACCTATAATCACGAATGTGAAGCCTTTCATTGATTTTTTTAATAAAAAAAATATGTATTTAGTTTTTTATAGCGCCTATATCCAGAAAAAGAAAAAAAATAAATTACATGGCATTTTTTAAAACAATTGACAAAATAAATAACTAGAAAAATAAAAATAAAAATCTTAATCGGTTTCATTCAAAAAATGATTAATAGACATACCTTGATTATTTATTAAGTTGCTCAAATAACTGTTTTCCCTTTATTACATTTATTATTTTCCTGTTTTCAATTATTTAATGAACCTTTTTTTATCAAAATATTATATGCACAAACAAAACCAAACAACCCTATAGGTCTTAAAACCCTTTCATTATTTAGGAACATCAGATGTATTTTTAAAATTTTATTTGTATCTTTTTGCTAGGGAAAAAGAAAAAATATTATTATGAAAAAAGAAGGTATAAAAGATGGACAAGCACCTAAAGAACCCAATAGGGCTCCAAAAAACTATACAAAAAGTGTTAACAAAACACTCAAAATATAAACAACTAGTAGTAACTACAAAGAAAAACCCTTCCCTATCAATGCTATCTAAGCTCCAGGATTGTTTTAAATAAAGAAAAAAGAAACTTCCCAAAGTTCTGAATGACAGCTGTCAAAAGAGAACCTAAAAACTTCACGTTGACCCACTAGGTACGAACATTCTCCCCAGTAAAATTTTCAAAATTTCTCCTATCACTTTCCAGCCATAAAGCCAAAACTGCATGGTCCCATAACACAACAGCCTTCCTTCTAACTCCACTAACTACATTTCTCTCCAACAAGGCTAAAAAACAAGAAGGTGCTGCCCCAAGACAGAATAAACTCCTTAAGCATATTATTCGACAAAAAAATAATAGAATGGTGAAAAAGTAAGTGGTCTTACAAAGTCCTTTTTGCACAAACTACACCAATTTTGAAATAGTTATAAGAAAAAAAAGGATTTCTTATCTGTATCATATCATTTCTGTTGATTATTTTTAGCACTACAGTCCACACTAACACCTTCACTTTGCTAGGGACTTTGGCTTTTCAAATCAGTCTAGAGGACTTTGAAGAATGGAGAGCATTAGAAGTATCTGCAGGGCTGTTGAAAAAGGACTATTTGAAAGATCTACCAACCTCTCAAGAAGCCAAATTCTACTATAATCCCTTCCCTCATGCATAACAAGATCCTCCATAAAACATAACATACTTTTTTTTTACTTTTTTCTGTCCCTATTGGTAATCAAAATAATAAGAAGAAAGAGAAAAGGGTATGGGAAAATAACTCTCAAAGTCTTGCCACAGTGTCTTGAAAAAGAAAGACTTTTTCATTTTGCAAGAACATCGCAATAGCAGAAGAAAAAGGAAATAAAATGCATCTATGCAGATATTTATCTTTGCAATTACAAGCATAGAGTGACGTTGAAATAACATGCACCTATAAGAAAATACTGTTGATTACCTTTTACAAGGCTACTGTTAGTCTCCACCAACATCTTGTTCTGCAGTTTGAGAACAGTCTCTGCAGCTACAAGGCAAGCAAACTGTCACCAGAGTGATTTATAAGTCAATAAGGCTCAAAGTGAGCTTCACAAATATGTTGTATTCATTTTATACACTGATAATGGAATTTCATATATGTTTAAGGCATGACATGGTTTCACAGTGCAACTTAAAGATATGAAAAGCTTGTTAGGTTGTTAGGTTTCAAGATCTAGGCGTTTTGTGGACCATTTAAACATTTTCGATTTTTTGCTTTTCCGTGCAAATTGAGCAAACCATTTGCTATCATCTGTCATCCTAATATACCACTTTGTATATTATAATGTTACTTAAAGAGTACATACATACATACATAAATATATTTATACATTAACAAACACAATAAATGACACTTAGATACAAGCCCATATGCAAATACCATACTGATTTAGCTTGCTTTGCCTCCCCCAACACACCATTCCAAAGACTTGCATGTCAACTCTCTTTCATTCACGATCTTCACATGGTTTATGAAGAGCAGTCTCTGCAATTGAACACAGGCAACTGTAAATAAAATCAAATTATAATAAAAGTAAGCTTCAAAGTTATCTTGAAAAAGTATTTGCCGAAAATATAGATAAACTTGTAGCATCAATGACAAAAATCTAATAATATTACGAATTTCAACTCTGAAAGATTTTTTTGTGGCATAGAGCAACTTCAATTTCAATGGTTCGGAGAGAGAAGGTGTGATGGCTTAATTAAGAATAAAGATGAAACAATAAAATGGAGTATAACCCAGCTTTCAAAAAACAAAATGGTAAGAAATAGCCTTACCTAAAGAATCATCAATATAAATTGCTCCAGCACTTGTCAATAGCTGCTTGAATCTTTTTAGCTTTGCAGAGGTTTTGAACAACTCTTTGCCAGGTAGAGGCTTTTGGTGGCAAAAACTTTTGCAGCATCACTTCAACAATCTTGTAAGCACCTAAAGTTCTTTCTCGCTTAAGTAGCCGGACTACAAGCTCATCTAGAAACTCTCTCCCATCTTGTGGTGTGTCTAACTTCTCTTTCAAAGCTGTCAAAAAGATGTTGCATGTAACCAGGTCTGGGTCACAGCCCCTGTCCATCATACTATTTAAAAGATCAATGGCATGAGAGATGTTACTTTGCTTGTACAAAGCATGTAATAGGATGTTATAAGTGACAACATCAGGTTGAGACCCCGGCTCCAGGCAGAGCATCTCATTGAAAAGTTTCAAAGCTTCTTCTAATGAGCCACCATTGCATAGCCCATGAATCATTGAACTGTACGCCACAACATCTGGTTTACATCCTTTGTTCAGCATTTGCGTCCAAACCATCATAGCCTCCCTGAGTTCTCCCTCTTTGCAAAGTCCATGAATGAGGACACTATAACAAAACACATTGCTTTCACAGTTAATCTTTTCCATATCTTTCCAAATTTGAATAGCCTTTTGACTTTTACCATTTTCAAAGAAACCTCTCATCAAGGAGCTATAAGTAAAAGCATTAGGTCTACAACCCTTACTAATCATCTCAGAGAGAATTTGCTCAGCTTCATTCAGTTTGCCTACTCGACATAACCCATCTATAACAGCAGTATAGACTACAGCATTCATTTTACAGCCCTTCTCTATCATTTGCTTCCATAATTTCATTGCATCATCAGGCCTCCCCTGCTTAAATAACCCATTAATGAGAGTCGAATAAACATACTCATTGAGATGAAACTGTCTTTCCTCCAAAGAAGCCAAGACACGAACCCCATCAACAGCTCTCCCTTGCTTCACTAACCCATCAATAATTGTCGCATATGTAACTTCATTAGGCACACATTTATTTGATACCATCTGATCCAAAAGACTAACTGCCTTATCCAACATTCCCTTAAGACACAACGCATGAATAAGTGTGTTATAAGTCACTTCATTGGGCAGACAACCTTTAAGAAACATATTGTCCACAAGCTTGGCTGCACGTGCCAAGTCACCATTCTTGCATAACCCATTAATCAAAACATTGAACGTAACAGAAGTAGGGAAACAACCCTCAATTTGCATCTCATCCAATAGCAAAATGGCCTCATCAATTCTGTTTTCTTTGCACAAACCATCCATCAATGTACAATAAGTATATAAATCTGGTACACATTTCCTAACCGGCATCTCTCTGAGCACCTCAATAGCATTATCAACCAATCCCAACCTACACAGTGCCTTGATAACCAAATTAAAAGTCAATATGTTTGGCAAGATATTGATGTTCTTGGCATTAACAACATGATTATAAAAGTCTAAAGCGCGATGGTAAGAGCCATCCTGTATTATAACATTAAGAAGCGAATTAAATGACTTGACAGTCCTTTTACAATGAAATTCATCAACCAATCTATTAAACAAATGAACCGCTTCATCAATCATATGCGCTTTGCCATAAGCCTTGAAAATAAAAATAAAACTTTTCTCCAAAACCACTCTCCTCTCACGTCTTATTCGAGACAAAAGCATCTCTAAAGACCTAAAATCACCGGAACTGGCATAGTTCTGAATGAGTGAATAAAATGTTGAATCACCTTGTTTATAAGAAGGCATAGGATTGGATACAGATATTGGGTGGTGCGATCCATGGGGTTGGGTTTCCGATGGGAGTGCATGAAGAGCAGAAAAAAAGAGACCAGAGGACTTACTTGGAACAGTCAGTATCAGTGAAGAGAAGCTGGGAGTGGAGGGAAAACAAAAAGACCATTTTGGCATGGGCATGGGCATGGGCATGGCTTCAACTCACCCACACTGTTACTCGCCTTTCTTTAACTGTAACGTTCAGTCGCAACCAAAATCAAAATTCAACAAGGCCTCCCACTGCCCTGTTTGTTTTTATATTTTCATTCTCTACGAAGAAGATTTTGTGGGAATTTGCAAAATGACCTACCTGGAGGGGTCTTTTGAAAAATAATCCAGCTTCCATGTTTTTCTCGTTGACCTAACTATTCAACAATTATATCTTCCTTATACCCCTTTTACTGTAACCTCAATTTTTTTAAGATCAAATTAAAGAAACAGTAAACCCTCACGAATTATCTCTCAGTTCACGAACTCAATTCACGAATTCTATCTCTCGTGGTACAAAATCTCTCTCACATCAAGAAATTTGTTTCTTTCACACCTCATAAACAGAGTCACAAATCATACAAATCAAGCATCCAACGTTCAGAACCACGTGGGTGAACTTCCAATTTTAATATTTGTTTTACAGAAAAAATTACACCTTTACTCGTTTTGTTGTGTATATGTTGTTTTGTTTGTGTCATTTTAGTGATAAAATACTCTGTAATGTATTTTTATTATGAGAAAAGCTTTTTTTTTTTTTGAGCTTGGTCTGATAAAGAAGATTTTGAATGGCACATAAAAAAAAACCTTTTTTTTTTAATCTTGTTCACAAAAGTAATAAGAGGTTTTTAGTATTAAGTTAAAATAGTTACTTAAGATATTCATTCTTCTCATATGTTTCGTTCAGGTAAAGTTTAAAAAAAATTATATTTAATAATATCAACTCATAATTATAAAAGAGATATGTAACAAATAATCATAAATTAAAATTAAAATATATTTGTTTTTATATAATTTATAAGTTTTAATGATAAATCATATAAATAGTATAATTTAGTATTACCATTAGAAGAATAATATTACAATAAGAATAAGGTTAATATCACTAACTATGATTGAAGTTCGATTAGTTGACACTCAGGAAACAAATTTTGTTATTTTACTCAATTGCATAAAAATTGGTCGGTTGTTAGTTACTATCGACTCTAACCCCAACAAAAATTCCGAAAAGAAATATTCATCTTTTATTTATAATTAATATTAATATTATTCAAATATTAAAAAACTAATAATAATTGGCACATTAGAAATCCTAAATCCAAAACAATTGAAAACCTAAATCCCAAATCTTTTAGTTATTGCTACTTTTTGGTTGTTAGCGGTGGTGGTGGTGGTGGTGGGTTGCTTGATGTTTGGTGTTTGTTGTTTTGTTGGGCTTTGGATTTTGTGCTGGTGGCTGATCATTTTTTAGTTTGTGGTGGTCATATTGCATTTGGTTTTGATTGATTTAAGATCGCACGACATCAAGGGGTGGCAGCCATAGTTGGCGAAGGCTGGTAACAATCTGGCTTCATGTTGCCACTCGTAGTCAACTATGACCTAGCCTTCAGAAGGCCAGATTGTTGCGCTTGGCCTTCCCCAATCGTGGCGGCCTAACACCGCTAGTAGAGGTGGGAAGCAATCAATTCGTTTTAGCTTAATATGTTTCAATCTACTTTAGCTTAGCTCTCAACCCATTATGACGTTTTGTTGATTTTAAATTTTTTACTATCGCACCTGTTTTTTAAATACAAGAAAATAATTCTTCGTAATTTACTTTATATTGAATTTTTCAAAATCTTTCAATCAAATGAACAACCTTTCCACATATTATAATCAAGAAACAAAATCTATCAATTCAAATTTCAACAAAACGTTGGTTAGAGTCGAATGAGATTCATATGAAGATAGTTCTTGGAACTCATCAATATTGTCAATAGAATTTGTTTGACTATCCATCTAATTAACATTTAAAAGTGTATATTTATTATGAGCTTAAATAAATTTTTTACACTTTAAGTGCTATTAATTTGAATATTTACATTAATTTGAGCTTAAAAGAATTATTCTTACTAATTGTGATTTTTGAATTTTTTTATGTAGGTCAAGTAAAATGAGCATAACTTTCAGTCCAAGAGCCCAATTGCTACAAACCTTATCTGTTCAGAAACTTAAGACAATTGTCCACAAATGTTAAGAAGAACACAAGGCCCAAATCAAACGTTTAAGAGGTCAAATATGGACTGCAACAGAACCCAGAATTCTAGAAGCTCAACCTGACCTACTTGAACTAATGGGGTCATTACTCCCTAACGACACATCCAAATGGCATGACTTAAGATATTTGGAAAGATGCTTCAATTATCTACAACTTTTATCTTTACCACTTTGTCCAATTCGGTGGTTAAAGAATTCCAAAATATCTTGCAAGTGGATGGACTGGTTGGTGCCTGAAAATAATATAGGATCTATATTTGGGACATATCTCAGCGAATACAGCTCCAAATAACTTGATTCTTGTGGCTGTTGAAAGTTTGTGCAATTATCTACAAGTTGTCTCTTTGCCATTTTATCAAATTCGTGGTTAAAGAGTTCCAAAATGCCTTGGAAGTTGATGGAGTGGTTGGTGTGCGATAATTGATATAGTTGCTATATTTTGGCCATTTCTCCAAAACTACTTGTCTAAATGGAACAATTCAAGAGGCTATGAAAAGATAAGAGAATCATCTATAACTTTCATGGCTGACATTTGGCCAAATTCGGAGTACAAATAGATTAAAAGGTGGTTGCAATATGATAGAGTGGTGGGTAGCAATAAATGAGTTATTATGTAAAATTCCTTTAATGCCCTCTCCTATTCACCAATAAAA
>JANKKB010001143.1:0-10077 GCA_026225775.1 Bursera palmeri
AATTGACCTCCTATATTTAAAAACTTTGTAATTACACCCTATCTATTTACCTGTCTATAGAGGCGTGGAAAAAATATCCTTAAGTTTTTTTTCACGATGGGGATGGAGCATGTCCCAACCCATGAAAAGTTTAGACGGGCTGGACTTCACCCCAACTCATGGCCTGGGGAAACCAGACCCCACCAATCAACTTATATTTTAATTTGGTATTTTAATTAAAATTATTTAAATACGTTTATTTAACTTAAAAATAAAACTCATATTATGTATAATAAATTTAATTTACATAATAGATGATTTTTTTTGTTATTTATTTATTTTATTTTAATACTTTAAATAAAAATACTAAAAATATGAATATATTTCAAAATTAATCTAAAGTAATTATCATTGATTACCCCTACTTTTTTTGTTTCAGTGATATAAGACTATTGTTATTTTTATCTTCTCTCATCCTTAAGTTTTGAAAAAATCTCTTCTCAAATCCTCTATTTAAAATTGTGACAGTTAACATCTATTAACTTATGTATTTCAATAATTACTATTTTACCCTAATTAACACATATAAAAAATAACTTAATTTTTAAAGGACAATATTAAATTAAATGATCAAATTACCTTTAACACATATTAATACATATTAAGATTACTTTTTATGGATAATATTAACACATATTGGTATTTATTTCAAGAGTAATTTAATCATTTAACTTAATATTGTTATTGAAAAATTAGTTATTTTTTATATAAGTTAGTAAGGGTAAAATGATAAATTTTTTAGAATATGAAGGTTAATAAATGTTAACTAACAAAATTTTTAATTAGAAAACTCGAAAAGATATTTTTTAAAAATTTAAGGATGAGAGAAAATAAAAATAGCAAAAGTCTTATAACTGAAAAAAATGGTAAGAGTGGTCAATGATAATTACTCAATTAATCTAAGTTAGCTTAAATACAAAATAAAAAAATACAACAATAATTTACAAACAATAATAACAATTTAATTACATTGAACAATTTTTCAAAGTTAATTCAACCACAAATCAGGCAATCACATAACATAAAATCAATATAATCCAAAAGTTAAATAATGTGAAACTACATGTCATAAATAGCAGTTCAATATACATGACTAAACAAAGTCTAGAAGACACGTATGACTAAAAAATATATAAACAGACTGTTTAATCATTAGGTTATGTTAGTTTTTTGACATAAAACGACATAGTCTTAAGTTCTTAATTTTTATTTAAACTAATTATTATTATTTATTTATTTTAAATTATTTTTTAAAATGATGCAGATAAGGACCCCTAAAATCAATACTCATAATATGAAACCAAAGCTAACTAAAACTAATATGAATTATCTTTCTATTTTATTTTAAAATTAAGGTTTAATTTAACGATTCATAATTTTTTTTTGTCTTCGAATATAAACTATAAACTTGTATTATTATCATATGTTTTCTGTTTCTGATTATGTTCTCTTTAGTAAATAAAAAAGGTTAATTTTTAATTTAATAGAAGTTTTTCATATAGTATTAGAATATGTTATAAAGAAAGTAAATTAAATTTAATTTGTGATTTTTTAATCAAAAGAATAATGAATAAAAATTTATTATAGAAACTGTGAGTTCATCTGTTTGTGGTAAATTCATTTTAAATTGTAGATGTTTTTAAAATACATTATTTAATGAAACAAGTCAAGTGTGCCTTCATTATAGAAAATACAGAAGAATAATTAAAGAGAATTAAATGTCTTTTTAAAGTAATTTTATTTAAGGTCATATTAATATTATAAATTTTAAAATAATTATCATTGACCACTCCTATTTTTTTTCATTCATATGGGACATTTGTCATTTTTCTTCTCTTTCATCCATAAGTTTTGAAAAAATCTCTCCTCACATCCTGCGGTTAAAAATTCTGTTAGTTAACATCTATTAATCTCTATATTTCAATAAATTTATTATTTTACTCTTACTAACGTATATAAAATAATTTACTATTTAATTATTACCAGGTCATCACAAAAGATAATATAATCGGCTCAATATCAAGAATTTTCCCTTAATTATTTGTGTAGTACAAGCTGAGCGGAACTTTTCACAAAAAAAAAAAAAAAAGGCGCGAAAACTTTCCCAGATTCAATCTCAGTGGGCGGTAAAAAGCCACAATAGTAAATGACTAAACTGACCTCAACAGAAGAGCTTCAATCCAATGGCGTTCGAGGTGCCGCCATCTGCACTTCTTCCCGCCATTTTCTCTGCTTAATATTTTACTATTAATATTCTCTTCTTCTCTAATGTATGATAACATAAAATTACAATTCAACAAAACCCCAGAAATAGTGAAAGAGAAGAACAAAATGGGCATAAAAGATCTTCTCAAATTCATGAAACCTTACATTAAACCCATTCACATCAGCAAATACGCTGGCAAGCGGGTATCTTCAAACCCCTTTTCATCTTTTCTCTGTTTCATTCCATTTATTTATTTTTTCTAAATTTTTCTGGGTTCATTTGCAGGTCGGTATTGATGCATATTCATGGCTTCACAAAGGAGGTAAATTTCATTCAATGTGATTGAGCTTTGGTTAAAATGCATCAAGAGATATTTTTTTCTTGTTTTAAAATTAGGCTTCCGCTCAGATTAACGGTTTATTTATCTATTTTTGGTTTTCAGAAGTGTGTGTATGGTAGCTGAGATTTGCTTTTGTTATGGAAATTTTGCAGCATATTCATGTAGCATGGAGCTATGTTTAAACTCGAATAGTGAAAGGAAATCGCGGTACTTAAACTACTTTATGCATCGAATTAATCTTCTTCGTCACTATAATATAACTCCAGTGGTTGTTTTTGATGGTGGAAATATTCCCTGCAAGGCTGCTACAGAGCAGGAAAGGCACAGGCATGTTAGTTCATAACATATTTTAGTGTATTTGTTTAGTTTTACCAATTTGAAATTTTGAGTTAGCATTTGATGTTTTTGTTGATTTTTTTTTTAGGAGAAGAGAAGCTAATCGAGAATTGGCAATGGAAAAACTTAAAGAAGGGAATGTTAATGCTGCGTCTGAGCTATTCCAGGTATTTATGCCTAACCAAAATTGTTTCATGAACATATTGCATATTGGTCTTTCCATTATTATATTATCAGTTCTTACCATTTTTACTGCTCAGCACAATTTCATTCTTGGATTCTTACTCAAAAAGCTTCATGGTGTTGAGGGGTCTATATATGTAACAGAGTGATAATATCTAATCAATATTAATCTTTATTAGGAGTTTTAGATGTTAGGTGTTATGACTGAAAACAGCGTAATGCGTTTCATTATGAGAGAATTATTTTAAGAGCCTTAGTCTAAACCAATCTGTTCTGCTTCATGATATCCGGAAAGAGATTTTTTCATTGACATATGTTCTAGTTGTCTAGAAGATGTTTGTTTTACTTTATACAATTACGTTTCAGAAAAAATCAAATAATTGCAATTTAATGTGTACAATTTTCTTTACATGCAGAGAGCAATTAGCATCACTCCAGCCATGGCTCATCAACTGATTCAGGTAAATGGTTGTCATTTATGTTTAACCACTTAAATCCTGAATAAGTCTAACTGCTAATGAAGATAGAATCTTTATAGCCAATTACTTTTCATGCTTGCTATACAGATACTAAAATCAGAGAACATTGAATTTGTGGTAGCCCCATATGAGGCTGATGCTCAATTAGCATACCTGTCGAGTCTTGAAGTAGAAAAAGGTGGAATCGTGGCAGTCATTACTGAAGACAGTGATCTAATAGCATATGGCTGCCAAGCTGTAAGCATATCCACCAAACTTTGATATGGTACAAGATCGAGGTTTACTACTCTCCTGATGTTTATTTTCTCTGTTTCTAATTGAAGTTGTTTTGATTTGCATTGGCTTCCAACAGACCATATTTAAGATGGATCGACATGGCAATGGTGAAGAGCTAGTGCTAGACAAAGTTCTTGAATCAGAAACCTCTACACCATCCTTCCGAAATTTTGATAACAAATTGTTTATAGGTGAGTCTAGTGTGACAAATGAATGCCTTGTTATGATAGTGAATGCATTGTCAGGTATTTGAACAGAACTCCAACCAAGTTTTTCCAGCAGACGACATTAAACCAGAAGCAAAATCAAATACCAATTCGATACCACAATGTTTATTTTGATGATGACAGGCGTGGTTCTATTATACATCTATGGATGATCCTTATACCCACGTCAGTTTAATGGTGGGAGGAAACAATACTTCATTCTATTTTTGTACTGAATCAGGAATTGGCTTTTGTTGTGATGTTTTCACAGGTATGTGTGTGTTGGCTGGCTGTGATTTCCTTCCTTCTGTTCCAGGAATTGGGATTGCAAAGGCATATTCCATGGTTTCCAAATATCGGAACTTAGAACGTGTATGTATTCTCTAAACCTCCTCAAGAGAAGATATAAACTGAGTAAGGTGCGCTGCCGTGCTCCTTTTCCTAACAATGATTAAAACGGTCATAGTCAGCAGACATGATTCTGATCTAGAATGTACAGGCATGGAGTAAATGCAAATTTTCTGGAGTTTAACCTTTTTCTTTCTAATCTTTTATGTTTTGAAATCTAAAACTGCTGGTGGGGCAGATGTCTATATTTAATCAAACTATATTCTTAAAATATAATAGTGAGAAAAGATAAAAAATTTCCCTTTAGGCTTCAATAATATAGTGGCAATTTCCTTGGTAAATTGCATATGATAATGTTAATTTTAATTACATCAGCAGACCTTAAGTTTATAATTACATGTCATCACTTGTATTTACAGGCTTTATCAGTTTTAAAGATTGACAAGGGCAGTCAAATGCCTGAAGATTACCCCAAAACTTTCAGAGAAGCAGTTGCAGTGTTCCAGCATGCTAAAATGTATGTAAAGGGTAAAAATTAGGTTAATTCAACAACTCAGTCCCTGAGTTTCAAAGTCATTTTTCTTACATGTGATGCCTTTTAAACCTTTTTTTTTTTTTTTTAATTTCTAGATATGACAGTCACGCCAAGAAGCTCATACATATTAAACCTCTTCCACAAGAACTTCTGCAGTCTCTAGATGGAGAGCTTGATTTTCTAGGACCGTATCCTTTAATAAATTTAATTTTCTTTTATTTCTTTAAAGTTGCAGAATTTGCTGCAAAGTTACCTATCTGGATAGTTAGCTTGTTAGTATTTGCTGCCATGCCAGGCATATTTGCCTAATGCCTTTGGGACACCATTTTTTGTTCTTAGACACTGGCAATTCTATGCGAGTTATAACAGCAATTATGAGTATATGTATACACCAGCAGTGAAGTTGTTCCACAGCTCTCTTATCAGGGTATCTTATCCATATGATAAGGATGTCCATATTAATCTTAAAAGTTTGATATCATTTCTTTCTAATACCATGCTGGACAGAAGCCTATGTACGCTGTATATACCTGTGCATAGACTATTTTTTCCCTTGACTATTATGAATAATATTAGAGAAATCCCTCCATCAGTGGCCACTGCAATTGCTGAAGGGCGCTTAGACCCAGTAAACATGAAGGCCTTTGATTGTGTTCCAAGTTCAAGGCATCACCAAGGTTCTGTTGTCATTAAAACTTCTAATAGACCCCAGAAGCCCAAAATTGCGATGGAAACTGGTTTTGTGGTACTTTCTTCACATAAAACCATGGAAAAAGAAAATACAGGCAAGTTATTTAACCCTTAAATTCATTATTATTATTTTATACAGCTGGCTTATCTAAACAAATTCATAAGTACCATGCACATTTAATATGTGCTTGTGCTACACATATACACGTTAAATAGATATCTTCATAGAATAGAATCATCATATTTCTTACAATGTCCTAGTTTTCAGTTGCAGATAAAGTAATGAAACAGGATCCAGTTCTCACTGAAATGAAGCGCTTCAATGAGGTTGCAGCCCTCCAGAAATTAGTTTCGCCATTAGAAAATCATGAGAAAGTTGAAACTGCAATGGTTCCTGATGACATTCCATTGAAGGTTCCCGACAACAACCCATTCAAGAAAAGGAAACTTGATAAGATTCACTTTGACCAGCTTAAAACCTTTACGAAAGAAGTTTTGGCTGTGACTGAGGATGAGAAGTTGGATTTTTTGCATGTTACTCCCGATATCATTCCACAAAAGGTTCCTGAAAACAGCCATTGCAGGAAAAGACTGCTAAATGAAAGTCACTTGGATCAGAGAGAACAAGTTTCAGCGGTGACTGAGGTAGAAAGGTCAGACTTGAATAAGACACTGGATTCCCAAGAGAGCGTGAATTCTAAGCCTAAAAGGATTTCTAAAAGGAAAGAGAGAAGTAAAGATGAGAAGAGACAGAAAAGTAATTCCAACAGTTCTGTAAATAAGAGTACCAGTATCTTGAATTTCTTTTCACGTGTACAACATTAAAATTTCTTTTTTAAAATTTATGAATGATCGATTATCCAATTGTTGTAGTAAAACTTTTTTGGGTTTTTTTCCTTCTCAGTTCAAACTTTGTGGGTTAATTGTTACCCATAAACCCCTCAAGGGAACGATAATGTATTTATCCTTGAACAGAATAGTTATTTACTTGAATGGAATGGTGTGAGGAAGGGGAAAGGGATTCGTCAAATGATGTCACATATATTTGATTTTAAAAACAACGAATAAATCTGGAAACGGAAGTTTCCAGGTGGTTTAATCAGTTGGATGTCTTTTCTTATTAACGTTGAAACTTTTGTAAGAATAATAATCAAATATGAAATAGCAAAGCCATTTTCTTTGAGATTTGCAGTCTAGAATTTCATTGATAAACAACTCATTTCAAATTTGCATTTCCAATATGCCACATGGGCTATCAAACCATCAGAGTAGTTGATGTGTTATAATGTCAATACCATCTGATATGGTAAATAGTACTCATCAGTAAATCCAAGGAAGAATACCCAGAAAATGTTGCATAAAATTCATACAAGTGTTTCCCTTCTTCACTTGTGCACATGCAAATTTTAAAGCAGTCCATGGCCATTTTGCCCAGGATGTTAAGGAGAAGAACAAGCCAATTAACTTTATTGTGATCTGAGTAGGGGAAACAAAAATATACATATAGGTGTACAGCAAAGTGCATCAGAACAAGCTTTCTTGAGCATTTTTGCAGTTTTTATTCAAGTTTTCTCAGTGCCTGAGCCTCTTCTTACAGTTTCGGCAGAAAGTGAAAGCAATAGTAGCTAAACATTATAGGAGACTTATTACTTTGATAAAGACAGGTAGTTTTGCTCTGTCAACACACAACTAAAACATGAAGCATTCTTGCTACTTAATGCTTGTTTCTCTTAAGCAGTTGCTTAAACCAATAAGCAGACATCTTAGGGTACCTCTTTAGGTTGGTGTAATCAACATATACAATTCCAAACCTTGAAGTGTAGCCTAATCTCCATTCAAAATTATCAAGCAATGACCAGGCAAAGTAGCCAACAACATTTGCTCCATCATCAACTGCCTTCTTCAGTTGAGTCAAATAGCCCTTGTAAAAGTTGATCCTTGTGGTGTCATGCAATCCCTTTGGAAGAGTAACACTTCCTGGATCATCCATGCCTGCAGACCACAATTTAACAATATAAGAATGTAGTTTCAATGTTTTCCTTTATACTTGGACAAAAATCCAATAAAATCTAATAAAACTTGATATATTGAAGAGCACCCTTAGTTGACTCTTACCATTTTCAGACAAAATGACAGTTGGGTTCCCATAGTGCTCTTTTATGTACATTAAAGCCTTGTACATACCCCAAGGTACATTGTAAAGCCAATAAGAATATGCCTGCAAATGTTCAATTTATTATAAAATGAAACTAAATTGTGATTTCTAATCAGAAAATGAAAGGAAAATGTAATATAAAAGAATTAGTTGAGTTACTCTTGGACCAACTGGCACTCCGTTCTTATTATCTGCGTAATTCACAAGAGACTAAAGTTTAGTAACAGTAGCAGGTTCAACCACAACACTAATTTCTTTCTATTTTAAAGACTAATCGATCAAGAACCTACAAGCAAATCCAGCATCCCAGTCCTGCTGATAGCCCAAGTGCTTTGGTTTTTTTTGATGTGGAGCATACATGTAGTAGGTGGTATATTGGTTAATACCCACAAAATCTATGGATCCCTTCACCATCTTAACATCTTCTTTTGTGAACTTGGGTAGCCTTTTGCCAACGATATTTTGCATAGTTTTTGGGTACTCGCCATAAACAATGGGATGAATAAACCTAAAACAAGCCCAGCCATTATTACTTCTGATCAGTTCAAGTGTCAAATGATATTGCACTCATACATTTACTTCCAATGTTCAAATTATTTGATAGGATAGGCCAAGTCTAAATTATCTGAGTTCAGAGGAAAGACAAAAAATTCTTTACCATCCGACGTGAAAGTCTCTTGCCCTTTGAGCTGCATAGTTGTCAGCTTTTGATCTTGTAAGAGGTTCATACCAAACAAAATCTAAGAGAATTCCAATTCTTCCCTTTTGCTTTTCCTAAGATTATGCACATTTTACATATCAAACAGGTGACAGCATGCTCATAATAAAAAAATTAATTTCAGACCAAGATATTAATAGCTACTTTACTTGATATTTTTCACGGTATCTCTGAACTGCGGCTCCATGGGATAAAATCAAATTATGTGCAACAATATAAGGCTCTGTTGCAGAGTTGCCAACTGTACAATTTCCGAATGCTTTGGAACATCTCCCAGGAGCAAAGAAACCATTGTCATAACCAAGAGCAGCCACCACTCTGGGTTCATTAAATGTCATCCAGTTCTTTACTCTGTCTCCAAATGTCTTGAAGCAAAAGTCCGCATAATCAGCAAAGTCTTTCCTATATGGTTCAAACATGCATTCAAATTAGATCTAAGTAAGAGACAATTCCTTTGCCATAATATGCAACAGACATCTGTGTCCGTTGAATCTAATTTATCTAAGATAACTAAAATGAAAAAAGATTCATGAATCAAAATTTAGCAACAGTTATTGCACTTACACTACTTCACGACTTAGCAATCCATTGTACTTCTTTTCAAGCGCTAATGGAAGATCATAGTGATAAAGATTTGCATATGGAGTAATACCTACGAAACCATTTAAAAGACAAAATGAGATCCCTCAAGAAATGTTCTATTAGCATAATCTCCATTGAACTTTACCTCTCTTAAGCAAGTAGTTGATCAACCTATTGTAGTATGCAACTCCCTTCCAATTTACTTTCCCAGTTCCATCTGCATCATCAATGGATTGGAGAAGGTCAAGTAAGGCCAGTAATAATTTTCCTTGCCTTGATGCAAAATCAACAAGTAGATAAGCTAATTACATGGGAAAATTCTGGACCATGATATGGAGAACCGGTATGCATCAAAATTCAGATTTGCCATGATATCAACATCTCCCTGTAACACCAGAAATAGATTGTAAATTCCATAAGAAAAAGAACTAAGCCGCATCTTTTAAATAGTGAATTTTATCATAATCCAAACTGTAACAGACATTATGTTTGTGAGCCATTTTATCTCAATTAATTCGAGTTGCAGTTCCAGTTTAGCAGTTAGCATTGCTTCTAAACCCCATTGTGTCACAAAGTTTCTGGCATCAGAACACACTGCCAATCATAGTAACTGAGCCTCCCATGAATTTACTGGAAACTTAGAAAAAGCATAGAACTTGATGTAATGAAAATTTTGATTAGAGTACAAGTTTGTGCAGTATGTATGGAATTTTTTTTTTAATAAATTTCAGTTATTTATTTTAACTATTAATACAATAATCTTTCTAAGTATCAAAAAGCATCTACTATTACATTAGTAATTATTAACTTAAACAGAAGCTTGATAAGTAGTGTTACAATACCAGAGTCTATGAAAAAATCCTATATTTTTTAAAAATTGTTTTAAATTCAAGACTAAAAGATTATATCAATTCAATAATATCATTCACTAGCAAGGGTATCCCTCTGATTTTGGTTAACCTTAGATTCGGATGTTTTTGAAAC
>JANKKB010001144.1:0-35511 GCA_026225775.1 Bursera palmeri
ACGCTGTAAAATTTGTGTTTTCGCGGCGTTTAAAAAACGCCGTAAATGACTACTTTTTACAGCGTTTTTTAAACGCCGCGAAAAACGCTGTAAAAAAAAACCGTGATTTTATAGCGTCGCCACCAACGACATTGATAAAAACGCTGTAAAAGTGTATTTACAGCATTTTTTAAACGCTGTAAAAGGTGCTTTTTGTTGTAGTGAAAAAAAGGTTTTAACTAATATTTTTTATTAAATAATTCAATAAAAAATCTTATTCCAAAAAAAAAAAAAAAAAACTACAACAACTCTGATCATTACTTCGAATGTCGACCACCAAACAAAAGCATGATATGTGATACAGTCGGTACAGTTATAGTCGGCATTTGAANGAAAAAAAGGTTTTAACTAATATTTTTTATTAAATAATTCAATAAAAAATCTTATTCCAAAAAAAAAAAAAAGAACTACAACAACTCCGATCATTACTTCGAATGTCGACCACCAAACAAAAGCATGATATGTGATACAGTCGGTACAGTTATAGTCGGCATTTGAAGAACTCTTCAATGACACAATGATAACTGGAAAATAGTAACGAAATATGGATGAAGCGACTAATGACGATGAAAGTTGATTTTCTAATACAGGTTGATCAGAATTGATTTTCGAATACAGGTCAATCGGAAGCTCGAATTATAAAGATGATTGTATTGGTGTATAGATTGGAAAGTTTTAAGACTACTGAAGGTGGGGATGCACTGTTACTTATCGTCGTTTAACAATAATAATGGGAGGTTGAAAGTTTATATTTGTTTTTAGCCAATTTAATCTGGTTATATGAAGTTGTCATATATGGGAGACTGAAACTTAATTAAAGCTTGAATTTTGTTCACAACCTATAAAAAGAGTTGGACTCTCTGTTTGGATAAGGTTAATATGTCATTTGCCTCTATAAGGATAGCGAGTATTGAATCATTAAGTGGAGACTTTATGACAAAGATACTTGTATATAATGTATATATTGAACTGGGCCACGTAAAGTTTGTGAGTTTAGTGTAATTACCGTATTGAATATATAAACTTTACACTGATCAACTAAGACAAATCTATCTTAATCTTGAGTGAGTAGTGTACCTCTATATAGGTTATAGTGTTTGATTAGAATAGAAAGTAAGACCTTGTTATTGTATGGGTCAATACTTTGACTAGTTGAGACTGTTGTTCTATGAGACATATAACACTATTCCATAGAGATAGAATATATAACTCCATAAAATATTTAAGGGATATCACCTTGAGAGACGTTTTACTAGAGCTTGAATGATGAATCTTAGTTAAGTGTTTAATGACGTGAGTTTATTAAAATAAATTCATCTATTAAATGTAAAATTGGTCTGGTGAAGATATAATTGAAGAGGCAAAATGGTATATTCAACCTAGCCACAATTATCGATACTCATAAGGGTATTTCTGTAAATCTATTTTTCAATGGATATAACTTTAAAGGATACCTTTTTAATCTGATTAAAATTGTAAGTTATTTTGTAATTAGAGTATTTTATTCAAGACTGCAACTCTGGCCTTATAGTAAAGTCGGTCAGAGTTAACGGACTGAACCCGTTACAATTATAAGTAAAAAATGTACCAGGCCCAATCCGTTGGAGATTGTAATTAAATATTTTTATTAGGTCCTTTTAGATTGGTTTATTATTCCCTCAAAATATTTGTTGAATATCAAGAGATAATTAAAATTTAATTTGGTTTTATTTGATTTTACCCATAGATTAAATTTTAATTTAGTATAATTGTGATTGATGTTTCGTCAAAATTGAGCATATTGGGTTTATGAATTTGATTCATGTATTTTATTTTTAAGAAAAAAAATAAATTTGCATTCTTTTATAAATTTGATTTTTTTTAAAAATGCATAATTAGTTTTCTTTTAAAAAAATTAAAAAAGGCTTGGACTTGGGTTATATATATTTTTTTGTTTTAAAGTGTTTTTTAAAAGGGCTTGGGCTTTATTGTAAAACTAGCAGGCTTGTTATTTAAAACAATAGGCCCATTTAAAATTGGGCTTAAGTGTAAATGTAGAGTAGACCGAATTGCCCTTGGCCCATTAAAATGTTAAGCTTTGTAAAAAAAGACATTATGTTATTTTCAAGGGTTAAGCTTTGTGACTCTAGTATATAAAAACCCCATTATGCCTCATTTTATATAATCATCTCCTTCCTTCCCCTTCCCTTGATGCCCATGCTCTCAAACATCATCACTTTTTGGTTTTCATTTTCGATTATACTACATATCTCTCTCGGGTTAATCATATATTACAATGGTTCTATATGCTTGCATGCCTACTAATTAATTTTGAGTAAAATAGAGCCAAATCTGAGAAGGCTTGTGGTTGTAATGTAACTTGAATTCGATTAAAAGGTAGTCTTTTATGTATTAACTATTTATATTGCATGCAATGACCTCCTCTACATGATCCATGGAATGGTTGGCCTTTTAAGCTATAAAATCCACTCATGTTGATAAAATCTGATTTATGTTGGGTAAGGAGGACCAACATGAATTAAAATGTCTGACACTAGTATTTTTACATATTCGATCATTATTGATGTTGTTTTTACTCGTGTAGTTGTGTTGTTTGACACTTGATATATTAAAATATTTATAAATCACTATTTTTTATAAAATTAATATTGAATTATTTAAATATTAAAAATAATCATTTATATTACATTTCTATATATATTTATTTAAAATATATTGTTTTATAAAAGTTATGAACAAATTGGTCATAAAAGAATTAGATAAGGGAAGGAATAGCAAATCTCCATATTACAAATGCTTGAACATTCATTTTGTTTTTTTTACCAACTATGTCACTTCTCACTTCCAATTATTCTAAGATAATAATAGAAAATAGAATAAATAAATAATTAAACCTTACCCCTCAAATTAATACTGCAAATAACACATGCGATTAGATCCTTAATGTCTTGTTAGATAAAATAACACATACGATTAGATCCTCAATATCTTAGAAAAAATTACACTGGTAGAGGATCTATGTTCATTTTCAACACCAGCCACCCACCACCAATCTAGCTTCCACATGGAAAATATTTTCTCTACCAAACAAATGCAAGCATGTTCTTGTTTCCACTTAGAGATTCAACACAGAAGTTTTAAATCCAAAAAACTGAGTCCATAATATGTATTGGGTACAATGAATTATTTAAAAATATAACTACTAAGATATAAAAATTGGGGTTCAACTATATATAAATGTACTTAATTATATAAGCATGTTCATGTTAATTTTTTTTTGAGTCTATTTAATTTTTTTTTTTTTTTGGAAACCATAAAAAATGTCAATTCCAACCTTTCATTATAATAGATAAAAACATATTGTTAAACAAAAATAGTTAATAGATATGTTTATAATAAATATATTATAATTATGTTTTTACAATTAATTTTAAATATAAAAATTAGTATGATATATAAGTTTGGTACGGTTATATCCTCTTTTATTTCTAATATAAAATTAAACAATCTTTAAATTCATAATTCAAGAAATGATTTAAATCTAGCTCTGAAACATAAGGCTTATTATCTAATACATCTTCAATTAATCATTTTATATAATTTTTAATGATTTTAATGATTAAAGTAAACATGCCCAGTATATAATTTTTAATTGTTAAAAGATATGTAAATTAAAATATATAACAAAAAACTATTTTAAATTATAATTTGAAAATTAAAAAGGTATAATTTTAAAGGTATATATAATTTGAAAATAAAAAATAGTAATTTTTTTTACTGTTAAATTAGTTTTTTAAAATTTCATTTATATTTGATTTTAGAAGACCAATTTGAGTGAAAAATCAGACTCAAAATGTTTATCAAATACCTAAATTATTAAAGAATCAACAACAATAATAAAATCATAAAAACGAATCAATCGTGATACTTCCTTCCCCTGTCGCCCGGATGTCGGTGCTCCAACGAGTTTAAACGTGGCAAGGCAAGGCAACGCCAACACATTTAAATACACCCACTGTAATAATTGTCGTTTCTCATGTTCTCCTCCTTTACCATATTTCTTTAAGTATAGCCAATCCTGATCTTGTCTTTTCTTTTACGCAATTTACATCACATCTCATCTCATCCTCTAACCAGTTTCTTAAGACTTAACCAAACATCAAAACGCTAAGGTCTCT
This sequence comes from Bursera palmeri, assembly GCA_026225775.1. Classification (NCBI taxonomy): domain Eukaryota; kingdom Viridiplantae; phylum Streptophyta; class Magnoliopsida; order Sapindales; family Burseraceae; genus Bursera; species Bursera palmeri. The sequence goes on from JANKKB010001144.1 coordinate 4,218, forward strand.
AATCACTTTTGAAGTTGCGTCACCCTTCTTTTTAGTAATAAATTAGTAAAAAAGTTTATTAATTAAATGTGTTAGACAATTTTTTAATTTTAAATAATATAATTAATTTTCGCCTGCTCTTATACGTGCCAAGCCAGAACCAGCCAGAAATAAGGAAGCGTAAAAGCAGAGAAGAAAGACTATCGTCACAGGTCTCAGTAACTTTTGATCCTCACAGCCCAATAAATCACGCTTCCTTTTAAAAATTGAAGTTGTTTATTCGACTGTAATCACGCGGCTGTTACCATCCGCCACCACAGGTTGGTCCCTGTGAGTCTAGAAATTTTAATTCGAATTAAAGACAGAGGTAATGTGAGGGAAAAAGATGATTAACATAACAATACAGTTCGCACTGCGTGGCGCTCTCTCATTGGCTATAGCAGTCAAACTGAAACAGCGGGTCGTCCATTAACGGCGACATTTAATGAGAACAAATTAATGAAACCAAGTCTTTAGATAGTTTTATTTTTCTTCTTATTTTTTTAGCAAGTCAAAACACAGGTTTCCCTTTTATTTTTAAAAGACGAAGCAGAACTGTTTTTTCTTCTGTATTTTCATTTTCCAACTGTTCGAGCGTAGACTTGAAGTTCATTTCCCCAAACGACAGAGATAGAAGAAACGCTTAAAAGCTCCGTTTCTCTGTTCGATTTTCTCGCACTTTCTCGGGAATTCTTGTCGGCTGTTTAAACGTGGTTAGTTCGCTTCCCTCTCTCTTCTCCTACTTCACTCGAAACGGTTAGCTCTACTTGTTTTAGTTACTTCTACTTAAAATTTTGTAAATCAGACCTGATTTTACTTTTTCTAAATCTGTTTTTTCTTATTCTTTTTGGTTGAATTTGAATTCAGTGCAATGCATTCGGATCTGTTTGTTTCGCGGGATAATTGAAAAAAAAAAGAAAAGAAAAGCGAGAGAGAAGAAAAAAGTTACTTAAAAACAATAAGATAAAATTGTAATATCTTATTGTTTTTAATTATTGCTTTGCTCTTTTTCGCATTCTGAAAAATTTTCTAGAACTAAGATTGTTAGTTTTATTATTAAACTTCAAGATCTTTCATGAGAATTTTAGCTTTTTAGATTTTCAAATTTGTAGATTTTCGTATATTTTCTCAGCCACAGAAAATAAATAAATAAATAAATGTATCTGTGCTGGCTATACGAAACTGGTTTTAAGAAGTTTAATGTAAAAGCCAAAAGCCAACATAATCAAATCCGTTGAATCATTCAATTGAAAGCTCACTTAGTGTGACTATTCTCCAGTTGACGATTGGATTATACTGTAATTCAGTTTGAATCTCGGTTTTTTATTTCAATATCGGCGTTTTGGTAACGTGGTCCCTACTTTAATGAATTGGTAATCGAACTTGTTTTCTCGTAATCTGTTGATAAGTTTGTTTTCTATTAGATTGAGTTTTGCTTAGCGAAGTCTTTGTAGAATTTTATATCGTTGTAGTTTTGTTGTTCATTTGGTCAACAAAGAATATAATATGGCCATAGGATGAGTACAGTGAACGACTTCCTATGAGTTGACCGGTTGGAGAGGTACTATTTGAGGTATTGACTGGTCCTTGTCCTGACTTGTTCATTTATTTGAATTTTTAAGGAAAAATATCATCTCATTTTTAATGAAAAAGTTGAGTTCCTCTTGGGGTGTTCTAAACATTGTGGTGAAAGTGTTACTCGATTTGGGTTCTGAATTTTGAAAGCCATTACTACAGAACAGTGGATTCTGTTTTCATTTTCCCTGTGAATTTTATGTTCCATGCATTAGGTTCATTTTCTCTTTTTGATAAATCTGTTGTCGGGTGAACCTTGTTTTCAATTTAGCTACTCATAGTTGTGTATGCATTTAGATCGTGGAATTTTATGTAAACCTTTAATTCTTATGTCTGGACTAATTGTTTTTGGAATATGTTCCAGCATGCAGTCCTGTCCATGATGCTTTGAGGAGAATTTATGTGTTGAAATTTTCATTGATGTAGTTGAAGCTTTCATTTGTCAAGCCAGAAAGGAGAGATGCAAAACAATGGACTGAAAATATAACCTGAAGCTTACTAGAGTGATTGGAATGATCCTTCTATATTTGCCTCTTATGCCTGGATAATTTCTTACTAGAGGGTATTAATGATCTGTGGCTAAATATTTCATTTTCACATAGAGTCCCGTTTTATAAAGTCCATTCACATGCTGATCAGCGGTCAGCTGTGTTGGTCATTTTAAACTATTATCTCCGTGGATAAATATCAGCCTCAAAACTTTTGATGCAATTGCTTAAGCTGCAAAATGAAGAAATGGTACGGTGGTGTTCTAATTGCATCCTTGTTTATGTTGCTGCTGTTGAGATACGGTCTTATGAAAAATCCTTTTGGGGAGAGTTATCTAACAACTCCTATCTCCGCTAATGTAAGTAATCCTCTGGAATGGAAGCATGCAACACTTCCACCCGCAGTTCAAAATCCAGAGAATGCTTCTCAAGTGATTTCAGTGGACAGCATAGTCTTCAGTCTTTTTGCTCAGAGGAATATTTCAAAGGAAGGGCGGGAATCTTTGCAGACATGGAATCTTTTGAAACACTTAATTAATCATTCTGTGGTTTTACCAAATGGAGTAGAGGCCATCAAGGAAGCTGGAAAAGCCTGGAATAAACTTATGGCGTCAGTTGAGGAGGAAAAACTTGGTGGTGCCAATGAAAGTTCAGCCATGGGTGCAAAAGCGAAACAATGTCCTCATTTCTTGCAGAAAATGAATGCCACAGATATTGACAACAGTGGTTTCAGGTTGCAAGTTCCTTGTGGACTGACTCAGGGTTCTTCTATCACTATAATTGGCATCCCAAATGGTCTTCTTGGCAATTTTCGGATTGACTTAACAGGAGAACCACTTCCAGGGGAGCCTGATCCACCCGTTATTTTGCATTACAATGTGAGGCTGCATGGTGATAAGATAACTGAGAATCCTGTAATTGTCCAAAACACTTGGACTTTAGCACATGATTGGGGTGAAGAGGAGCGCTGCCCATCTCCTTCTCCAGAGAAGATTATAAAAGGTGAAAGCAATCATCGTTAGGAAGGCAGTGTAAATGTTTTATAGCTTGTTTGGTGTTTTGATCATGATTAAGTTGCTCATATACTGCTTATGCATGTCATATTGATCCTATTAAAGCAATTGGAACTCTTGGTCGTCAAAGTGCTCAATTCAGAGTCCCTACTCAATGTTGGGGCCTGCAATATTGAAATTGATATGGGTTGACCCATTATAGTAGTTGCACTAGCTTCAATTTAGTTGCAATACTTTGATAAAGTTATTGGTTTTATGATGAGAGGCACTATTGTGTGACGAAGTCTAATACATTTTGCTAGCAGCTGGTGGTTCTCCTTATTTTTTATTTAACTTGAGTAATATCGGCAGTTTATAGTAAAAAATTTAACAATAGTGTTTGAATACGAAATCACTTTTAAATTCTTCCCTCTTTTTTCTTTTTCTTTTTCTTTTTCTTTTTTCCTTGTTTACTTCCACTATGCTGGATATAAATTGTTGTTGCTTGCTTTGTCTTGTTTTGACATGACTCTATTACTTTCGTATTCCAGTTGATGAGTTGGATCAGTGCAACAAGCTGGTGGGTAAAGATGATAAGCAGTTTTCTACAGCTAGCATGCATTGGAATAATTCAAGAAGGTCTTCAATGGCAAAGGAAGGAGCTAAAACCAGAACATATTTCCCTTTTAATCTAGGTCATCTTTTTGTTGCCACAATAAGAGTAGGATTAGAGGGAATCCAAACAACAGTTGACGGGAAGCACATAACATCCTTTGCTTATCGTGAAGTAAATTCTCTCATCTGTTGCTCCTGTGACTTTAAGACTTTGTTATATGAAATTACTTGCAGTGAACTTATTTGTTTACTACACTGTTCATATGTTCAGACTTTGGAGCCATGGCTTGTTAATGAAGTGAGGATTTCTGGAGACGTGAAATTAACTTCTGTCTTGGCCAGTGGTTTACCCACATCAGAAGATTCAGATCATACAATTGACTTGGAAGCACTAAAAGCTTCTCCTCTCCCTCATCATAAACCAGTGGATCTTTTCATTGGTGTTTTCTCCACGGCAAACAATTTTAAGCGAAGAATGGCTGTTAGAAGGACATGGATGCAGTACGCTGCAGTGCGTTCTGGAGCAGTTGCAGTGCGCTTTTTTGTTGGTTTGGTGAGCTTCTTATGTTTCTTTTCTTTTTCCTTTGTCACCAAAATCCTTTTCTTGTTTTATTTTGGTTGTAGATTGACAGCATAAAAGAGACCGCTATTGTGAATCACTCAATCACACAATTTATAATGATAATCCTTTAATGTGTTGAATCTTTTTCCGGCCATTCATATGCAAGCAGGTTTATTTTAATGATGCTTATCAATATTAAAGTTGACGTGATAATAGAGCTCTGAAACTCAATCTTGAAGTCAATATTTGTTGTATTTGTTTGCAGTGATAATTAGTCATTCTTCAGTATTTCATTTAAATTCATGCTATTCTTTTCCCTTATTAATCATTACTTCCTATTTTGCTGTATAACAAACTAAAATTAAAGGCGTAAAATCTTGCAGTTATGCAAGCCCATAGCTGAATTACTTATCAAGTTTGCGGCATGTTGCAGCACAAAAACCAGATAGTGAATGGAGAACTCTGGAAAGAGGCAGGGACATACAGAGACATACAGCTGATGCCCTTTGTTGACTACTACAGTCTCATCACCTGGAAAACTTTAGCCATCTGCATCTATGGGGTAAAGTCTTGTCTCTTCTTTGTACCAGGAGAATTCTTCCTTTACCTCATTGATCTCATCTCTTCAACAGACAGAAGTAGTTTCAGCAAAGTTTGTCATGAAGACAGATGATGATGCATTTGTCCGTGTGGATGAAGTGCTGGCTTCTTTAAGCAGGATCAATGTGACTTCTGGTTTGCTTTATGGACTCATAAACACTGATTCTCGACCACATAGGAATGATGATAGCAAGTGGTACATTAGCCCTGAGGTAATTCTTTACTCTGGATTATATCCACTCGAGGAATAACACATTGGTTTTATCAGTTTCATCTCTGTCAATTTGTCTCACAATTGTTAGTTGCTGATAACAACTCAGCTTTTTAGTGTTTTTTTCATTGTCCATAATGAATAAACAAGAACACCATGTAAGCAATTTTGCATTTGGTTTCGTTCTGCATTAGATTGATCGAGCGAAATACAATATACTTTTTGACTATGAGCTGACTATGGACCAAAATATACTAGTTACACAAAGTTTTCCAATATCAGCATCTAGGTGACATGACCTGGTATCATTTGGCATTCTTCTCTGTTTTCAAGCACAGTTCTGTCCGTGCCTGGCCAACCTTAATTGCATGGGCTGCTGAGAAGGCCTTGATATCTCTGTTGGATCGACCCCATTTTTAATTCTTTTTTTTGTCCCCAAGTTTCTATAAAATAAATGTATATTTCCATCCAGAACTTAACCATGATTATATTGCTTTAAAATTTGTAATTTCTGCTTCTATAACTTCTGCGCACCTTTGCTGTTGGTTGTATGAAGGAATGGCCTGAAGACACTTATCCCCCTTGGGCCCATGGTCCTGGTTATGTTGTGTCACGTGATATAGCGAAGGAGGTCTACAAGAGATACAAAAGAGGCCGTTTAAAGGTATGTTCGTTAATTACATTTCCTTTTGCCCTTCTAAACGCTTATCTTTTGACGATAAAACCATATAGCACTCTGCTACTTTTGCTTTTATTCCGTTGTGGAAGTGTATGCAGACATATACTCATGTAGATTAAGATTTGCAATTCTCAATAAATAAATTAACACTTTTTATGTGGCAGATGTTTAAGTTGGAAGATGTGGCAATGGGCTTATGGATAGCAGATATGAAGAAAGAAGGTTTAGAAGTTCGGTATGAGAAGGAAGAGAGGGTCTACAATGAGGGATGTAAGGATGGTTATGTTGTTGCCCACTACCAAGGCCCTCGGGAGATGCTCTGTTTGTGGCAGAAACTTGAGGAAGGAAATGTTGGTAAATGTTGTGGTGAGTGATAAGCATAGTTATTTACACACATCACGCACTTAAGCTACATCACTGCTATAAATCATTGATAAGAGATTCGATTTACGTCAGGATTGACAAACAATGAGTGAATAGTTTTAAGTACTCGGAGGAGGTTCTTCGTCTGTATAAGTAGAGTAGGAAAATTTTTTAGTAGTGCATAGAGGAAAAAATAGTTTGTACGGATGATGCAGTGTTAGATGACTTATGGAATAGATAGAGATATGCCTTTGTATAGTTATTCCTCAGTTAGAGGTTGTTAGAATGAATTTAATTAACTATCATTTTTCAACTTCATTCTTGTGAAGTTGAAACAACTATCTCTTCTCCTTCTTGGAGTAATTATTTGGTAGCTTTTTACCAGTTTTTAAATTTTAAATATATTTAAGTTACATGAAAAAAAATAGTTAAATAAGTGTCTTACTTCACAAAAGCACTATGAACGGAAGACCAGCTCTTTGACTTTTAGATGAGCTATCATGTCAAACATGAGTACCCAACCCCACGGAATTGTAGAGATATAAGTTGGCCGGTTAGACACGCTAACGTTTTGTGAGCGTTTAATATGAAAAATCAAAAAATCGTGAAGAGACTTATGTTAAGTGAGGATTAATTATGATAATGATCACGTGAAGAGAGTTCTTTTGATTTTGACAAATAATTTTTTTATTTTTTAATTAAGTTTAATTTTTAAGAATAAAAATAATTCTTTTTAAGTAAGTTGCGAAGCGCATAATTAATATGTACATATTTATAACATTAATTAGCGTTCAACGAATTGCGTTCGTCATTGCCGACGCGGTCATCAGCTCATTTAAGGTTTAGTGACCACTTGAAGCTTCGTGACTACTTTATCTATTCTAATTTGATTGTCAACTCAACCCAACTCATCAATGCGTTACAAGCATTATCGAAGTGTTGGGAAAAACCAAAAATAGGCCGCTGCAAATGATGCCAACCATAAGAGGAAAGCTCTCCTTCACTTGATCCATCTCCTTAACGTGACCACGGAAAAGGCAACTCGTCACACGATGATCAGAGAAAGCAATCCGAGGAAACACCATTAATACTGGACATAATTGCGTGAACAAAATCAGTTAATCCAATTTTGTACCTCTCACATCCTACGGAACTTCCACTCCAAGATCAGGCTTAAACACTGCCAACCCTCTTGGAGTCACAAACCCCATAATGAACTTTGTCATCGGGGCCTTTGAAACTATCAGTGAATTGAAAGAAGAAGGAAGAGAGAGAGCAAAGGCCTAGAAGGGCATGAATCATCTGATTGCTAACCGAATAGCAATCACCATTTTGTGATGCAGATGGGGAGTAGCATTTGAAAAGTAAAAGGGTGCCTGTAAGTAGAAAGTTTTAGAGCATTATTAGAGTTGAATATGCCTTCTAGTGGATGGTGAGATTTATTTAGATCATTAGAACTCTGTTTACTTTCCATTTTTATACTGCTTTTAATACTGTGTATATTGTAACTGCATTAGAGTTTAAAAGAAGAGGATAACATTGTACTTTTGATGTGCAAAAATGTAAACAGTAATTAATAATTAAGAAAAACAGTAAAAATCAACATACAGAATTTGAAGTGGTTCGGCAATGTATCCATATCCACGATTGTATAACACAAAATCTATATCAAAAAAAAAAAAAAAATAATTAATAAGGTATGATATTATAAAGGTATTTTTTATCCAAAATCACCTAGACCCCATGTACAAATATGAGCCACGTAATCAACAACTTTTAATACTTGGGATTGTTAAAGAAGATGCAAAGCATAATGAAAACGAGTATTACAAGATGGACAAGTTGGTGATAGAACCGACAGAAAGTTGATCAATTTGATATGTATATGCAGTGACATTAACAAGTAGGAGTTTAATGTTTTCATTGGCATAATTGCATGATCAAAAAATACTTATTAATCTTTTTTGTATTATACTTTCTTAAACATATAAAACACATACACTACAAAGAATATGAGTCCTAATAGAAGGGTCATACATGGCCTTATATAAACTTTAGTGGTGCCGCCCCTTAGAAAAAGAAAATTAATCAAATTAGGATCTCTAAGTACTTTGAGGGGCTTAAGATGAATAAGTCAAACTATCTTGATCTTGCTAATCACATAAGGTAAGTTATAGGATGAATGTTCAAATTCTATACATATATGAATATGATGTTACATGGATCACAGTTTCTAATATTTGTTAAACTTTATTTGTTTTTGCTTATTTCATACAAGTTTTGTATCTGCTGGGGTCATCGCCTTGGGATAAACGATGACCGCAGTGTCCTACTTTCAACTTCAAAAATCATGAGTGAAGAGAGTCTTTTATCCCTTATTTTGTTACTTTCTAATCACCATCTAGAATTTAGAAACATCAATTATTTGTCTAATGTTGTAATTGAATTTTTTGTAGGGTATGGAGAAAGATAATTGTCAAAGTCCGACGGGAGAGACATCTTATCTAATGAAATGGACGATTGGAAAGATAAAGCTTCTCTAAGTTACAAGGTTTTAGCTTTTGATGCTTCTCTCTCAGAGACAGAAGGTTACACAGTCACCATATGATCAGGTGCAAACAATTCCCACAAGAAAAGAAATTGGATTTTAAATTATATTACTGATGCAAACCGTCAATTTTGTGCTCAACTGTGAACTATGCATACCTTTTTGTTGGCAGAAGTCTGATACATTCTGTTTTCAATTCTATACTGCCATTTTACCCATGTTCTTATATGAGGTTTATTAAGAAGCTTCTATAACATATTTGAATTTGAAGCCGTGGAAATAGTTTGTATGTGTTTTGAATATATTTCTCATTTTGATTCGTTTAAGCAATTAGAATGGTTGTACCACATGGTTAAACATGAAATATTATACCACATTTGTTTAATTGTAGTTTTGAGACCTACTGTTGTGTGTATTATTTTCTCAAATATGTGATAATTATATTGATAAGATTATCAACTACTTTTCCTGTGAATTTGGATTCTGAGTGTTTTCCATTGTGTTAAAGAGTCTTGAGTAGTTAATGTTGGCTAATCAAAGCTAGAGATGGAGACCAGACAAGGAATCGTTGAGTGTGAGTTCGTTCAATGTTGTGAGAGTGGCTTATTTATTACAAGGTTGTAATAAATGATTAGGCTTTTGAACCTACTGTTAAACGGTTGAACTATCTCTTAAAAGTTGTACAGACAGGTTGCAATTCGCTCGCGCCTTACAATGCGGAGAGTCCGTCTGTTGTTTGATTGATTATTTCAGACAAACGCGGGACTCGCATCAAGATAGGTTGAAATATATTATTTACGCATTATATTTCTACATATTCCAATATGAAAAGCAATCTCAAAACCATTATAATATATTCCCAGGTCCAACTCTTACTTTTTTAAAAGTTGTATATCGCATAGGAGGGATGGAAACAACATTTTCTTCTTTTCAACATCAACTTGGCAAAAGAAAGTTGAAGTGCTAAAGAGATTTGTTCCAATTCCAGGGGAATCTTTCCCCAAAAGATTCGGAGAATTGAGGAAGAAGGAAACTTCTGCATAATTTAATTGATACAAACTAAAAATAACTGAAGATGGCAACTTGATTGAAGATACTCATGATTGAGGGTTTGCAGATTCTGCCAAACTGTAAGTTCAGATTCTACATCACAGGAGATATTGCCATTTCAAAGTAAAAAATGAATTCAATGAGGAACTATTGTGGCAAGAACCCATGACGAGATATTGCAATTTCAAAGGCTTTCATCCTCTCCCTGTGAGAACAACCATTGCGGTCATAAGATGATATTTCATTAATGTTAAGATCAATACAAGTCTTGATAAGCTCTTCACCTACGCGTTCAGCAGCTTCCTACAAAGAGAACATGAAGAGCCACCAATTAGATACATAACTATAAACTACAAAGGGGGCAGCCGTTAATAGCGTTGGCTATTGCTCAAGATCTTCCCCTGCCAAAAAAGAAATCTAATGCTTGATGGAGTGCTTACAATGGTAGTACAGGGTGGATTGCTGCGAATTGATTTCTGCAGAGTGCTTCCGTAGAACAAACATTTTTTGTTTTGGTCATCTACCAGCATAGCGTATAACTGCTTATCCGAACAGAATACTGAAAGCCGTGGTTTTCTAGGTGTGCCATTAAACTGGTGAAGACATAAAAAATCACAACATTGATAAATGGTCAACAATTAAACCCATTAGAAATTACTCGAAGAAATATATCAATGAAATGGAGGTTTCCTTGTAATTTGATAAAAGGCCCCAGCCCATATGCTACGGCCATTAAAAAAATATATCTTGACATCCTATAACATAATTTCTCAAGATTTAGAAAGCAAAACCAAGGAGAATTACCTTCCTTCGAATCCTTCTGTTTAGGGTTTTTGCACTTTCCGTTCGAGTATTTGCCCTTGCTTGCACCACTAATGGTTTAAAAGAGACACCTACAAGAAAATGCAACATTTAAAGTCCACCCAGAATGCAAGAAGATAGACAGAGGAAAACATCATCTTTATAAGTTTAAATAGACAGAGGAAAACATCATCTTTATAAGTTTAAAGGGTGTCTTACTCTATACATAAATCATATATTTGCATGCATCTTTTACAAACCTTCAAATTAAGAATTAAGAAACAAAAATACAAACTAAAAATGGGATAGTGTTTTGCTTACTTCTACTCGGACTCGCTAAGAAGTCGAATGACATCGAATAGGTTCCAAAGAAATCGCAAGTTGAGAATTGAAGTGCAGGAGCTTTCATCAGAGCCATACCAACATTAAAAGAGCCTAAGAACAAGGAAGCTGGAGAATTATCATTTATTTGCATACAGCTAAAGCATGTGCAATGACTTCATTACAGAACACAATGTTTTTTTTTTTCAATTAGAAATTTTATCAAACAAGTTCTGTGTATAACAGAAATCTTAGTTAAACATTTGTAAACTGATCAAACCACAAAATGACAAGTATATCCTTACTAAGTTAGGTAATAAAAATAACCAAAACTAAGATTGAAAATTGAATAGTTTACAAGCTGAAGTCAAGTCTTTAAAAATAATATGTGCAATAAAATATTGATTGAGTACACGCTAATCTAGTCCTTGCAAAGAAAGCCCACAGAATGATAGACGCCACGTGGACAAGGACACAAGATCTCTCTGGGTTGGTAACTTCTAGTTCAGTAACCAAGATTGATCGAGTACTCTAAACTCTAGAATGCTCTTGTAGTTGTAGGCTTGACGCCTCCCTTTCCTTTCCGTGTTTGACTCCACTTCCAATACGTTGGGCCAGTCAAGTTCTAGAATCTTCCCAGGTAATAAAATAAAAAATCCACCTTGAAGTTCCAACTGGAAATTGAGTAGCAGTAGTTGTAGTAGTTATGACAGGACAAAGATGGAACAGAAGTAATCTTGTAAATTCCACTTTACAAATGTCCAACGCCACTTGGATCTCTCCTCTCCCCAAAATATCTTCAACGGCATTTAATTTATTAATCAATTTATGAAAATTGAAGGATAGACATCACACTCATTTCCAGATCTTTCCACAACCTTCTTGTCTTCCTGTGGGCGACCCTTGTAAATACTTCCTTCCCAAATTCCAATCGTTCAATTCCAAATCTCTTATATCATCTGCTTTTACTTCTCTCTCTCTCTCTCTCTCCTATATTGAGTTTATTGTGTTGTGTTGGAAAATCATCATGGCCTCTGAAACTGAAACACCTGAGATGTCTTCCTTGTTTGAGAGACTGTTCAGGCACAGAGACGTGTCTTTGTTTCTGCCCTTTATTTTAGGCTTAAGTGGGAACATCACAAGGAGGGAGAATCCTCGAAACGAGGAAAACCCAGATCAGCCAACTGCAAACTCGAGTGAGAGGATCATCCTCATCAATCCTTTCACCCAGGGCATGGTGGTCATTGAAGGAGCCTCGAACCTGGATTCTCTGTTGAGAAACCTGGCTGCCAAAGATGGTCAACCGCCAGCGTCAAAGGCGTCTGTGGAGGCCATGCCAAGTTTCGTGATTGGTGAGAGAGAGCATGATCAAGAGGTGGGTGAGTGTGTTGTGTGTTTAGAGGAGTATGAAGCTGGTGAGATAGCGAAAGAGATGCCATGCAATCATAGATTTCATGCAAATTGTATAGAGAAGTGGCTTGGGATTCATGGGTCGTGTCCCGTTTGTAGGTACAAGATGCCTGTCGATGAGGAAGGGATTGGCAGTAAGATAGACGTGCAAAGCAGGGAGATTTGGGTCAGTTTTTCGATGAATAGCAGTAGGAGAAGTGGTGGGGATTCAGATTCTAATCAAAACGAAACTAGTACTCCTTCAAGTGATTCTGGTGATGTCTCTTCTTCTCCAAGTCCTAGGCAAGATCGGGAATTGGAGAACTAAAGAAATTTTTTCCAGATTTTTTTTTTTAAAAGGAACCTCTCGTGGAATAACATGTATAGAGAAATTACTTCAATTATGTTTGTCTTCAGATTTTTAATATAAATATTGCATCAATTTCTTGGAATGTTTATGCCTTGATTTTTTGTGCCATAATTTTTTTTTTTTGGCTATTAGATAGAATATTTTTCCAAATAGTTACATGAGATGACACTGTAGTTCTATAATAGTGTTGCTTAAGGTAGGATCTGACCTAAAGTTCCACTTTAGATAGCTTGAAATAAAAGGATAGAAATAATACTGCAAAAATTGAAGCAAATCATTTCTTCTGCTCAAATTAATACACTTAATTACAAGAATATTTTGTTATGGATTTTGTTGGTTATATGGTGTAGAAGTGTCTCTCCTGTCTTTGAGTATTTTAATCCCTTGATACCTTCCGAGCATCATGAGAGTGGCCATTGGATTTGTACCCGGTGATTCCTGAAAAGTTGACCCGTCAATCACTCTCAATCCTTTGACTCCATAGACCCTGTAATCATTGTCAACTACTGACCCGACGGCACAACCACCGTGGTAATGGTAAAAAGTCCTTACATTGTTTTTGCATAATTTTCTCAACTCATCTGTGCTAGACATCAACTTTTCTTGCGGTTTAATCCCAAGGAAGAGAGATACTGATTGAGAGCTTGCAACTTTCTCAAGCAATTTAACCATCTTTACGCATTCCTCCAAGTCCTTTTCCTTGGCTAGATAATTGAATTCCACTGAAGGATTTTGCCTGGGGTCTTTGCTTTTCAATTCAAGCTTTCCTTTTGAGGCTGGAAATGCCATCTTTGCAGCGATTGGCATCCTTGATGCGTTGAAGCTAATTGGTAAAACTCCTCCTTGGATTATGAATCTGAAATCATTTGCTATGCCTACAACCAGAGGTGGCTCTGGTAGCCGTTTTCCAGGCTTAGTGTCCACCAACTGAGCGATACAGGGGTTATCTTGCATCCCATGTCCAACCTCTGCCAAGTGTACCTCAAGTGGAATATTGAAGTCTTTGAGGTGTTCACGAGGGCCAATGCCGCTTAACAATAGAACTTGGGGACTGCCTAATGCCCCTGCTGACAAGATAACATCGCCCCATGGACCAGAGTTATTGGGCCGATTGAGATATGCCTCGTGCATTTTATCTGAGCTGCCATCGCTCTTAATAAACCTGATGCCACGGGCTCTGCTTTCATTTCCCTTACCTGCATTTTTTAAATCGAATAGAAATGGTGAGCTTCAAAGACTTTTAACTTCTAAGAGTGGTAGAGTCTCTTGCCAGAATTCATTGTTCAACATTAATGGCTTACCATCAGTATCAAAGATGATATTCTTTACGGTTGCATTGAGAAGGACTGTAATATTTTTGGGATTCCCTGCCGCTAGAAGATCGGCTGAGGTGTGTCTCTTTCCAAATTGATCAAACACACTCGCGCCCACTTTAGTTCCTTCAATATGTTCCAGACTAAAACCATTGTAAGGAAGAATTCCTGCTTCAAGCAGGCCAAATTCAACAACGGTCTGCCATTCTGTCAACTCTGGAATAAAGACTACTCTAGATTCCAACCATCCATAAGCCTCCTCTACAAGCTCCTCATCCCAACCTGTTCTTTTGACAAAATCCTCACTAGCTCTACTATAAAATCCGCCATTTATAGCTGATGAGCCTCCAAGAACTCGTCCTCTATGGTTTCGAACCCCATCCTCAGAGATGAAGCTTTGCGCAACTGATGAGAATTCATCCGTTTGGAGCAAGGAAAGTCCATAATATCTTTTATCTATGACCAAGGGATTTCCATAAGGTGTGCCTCCTCGTTCTACTAATAGCACAGAGAAACTCTCAGATAAGGTTGCAGCTAGTGGGCAGCCGGTGGTGCCTCCCCCAACAATAATGTAATCAAATGACTTGCCAGAGACTTCTTTGACGTCTGAAGTCATACAGGGGAGTTCATTTCCTACAGTAAGAGAAGAATGAAATCATTGTTATCAAAACCAATGTTTGATCTATTAAATGAAATATTCTGTGAGGGTTCGCTTGTGGTTGAGTAGCATACCTTGAAGCAGTGGTAATGAGGATGCAGACCAGCATAATAGTAAGCAGACAAGTGCTGTGAGAAGCTCACGGGAATGAATGGTTTGTAGAGACATTGCTTTCAACGTTTCCATTTTTTTGGCAGCGCTTGCTTAGGCAGAATGAAATGAAAACATTATATATTGAAGTATGTGACTGTATAATTATGGAGTTTCTTAGGCTTTTGGTGGCCTTAATTGATTAAGGTCCCTTAGCATTCATGTTGCTAACAGTGCGCATGGTATAGCTAATGATGCAATTCTTGTTCGTTGGATGAATGATTATCTCTTGCTATGATAAAACGTAACGCTTCCTTTTGATATTATGTCGTATTGATTACAAAGAATTAGGAGAAACTATAAAAAAATTAACAGCATGAAGAGAGACCCTTCCTTTCTTGGGGCCCGCGAAACACCAAGCCCAGTTCTTGGCGGGGTGAGTGGCTTGGGCGGCAAAGTTGCTTTCTTTTCAAAAGTCTGGTTAATATTATTATATCAAAACTAATGAAATGATGATACGTTGGCTACTGATTTAAAAATTTTGATCAATGGCCATAAGAGATGCAGCAACTGAATAAAACATAAACATTCTCCGGAAGATCGAGTTTTATCTCTGTGGCTACTCAAGTCTCGAGGTTTGAAGTAACATCTGGGTGCTTTTATGACCATTAATTGTCAATTTTTTTATAGGTACCGAGTGAATCAGTTATTTCCAGGACAAGATGCTACTAAATAAGAGAAAGACAAAGAGACAGAGAGATTTATCTGCACAATATTGTATTATACATTCTTTTGACATGGATATACTTTGAAAAGTTCTTAGGGGTCCATTACATATAACGATATACATAGTTTATAAACAAAAGTTTAGCTCTAAGCCTCTAAGAATCAAGTTGTCTGCATAGATTAGACGAGTAGAACTCTTTCACTATAAAGTTTCCAAGACACTTAGGGGGGACCATTAAGTTGTCCTAATCCCTTGCAATTCAAGTCTATTGATTTTGAACCTGATTCACTGTCATTCTGATACTGTCTGTTTAGATCTAACGTACCCAATAGTCCAGAATTCCTCAATTGGTCACCACTTTTCTCTTTACCGCTTGCTGAAGCTGATCTTTTTTTTAATGATTTCTCATAGCAAAAACCATCAGAAATGGTACTTCCACTTCTCTTCCTCGCATTAGCTTGATTGCTTGAATTATTATTTCGTGCCCTGCTCTCTGGGTGAATATCCATTAATGGAAGTTCAATAGTTGTTGTAGTCTTACGAGTGTCACCAATCTCATTCGTGAGTTGCTTCTCTTCCTTTCTCCCAGAACTCTCAGACGATGTCAAGGAGCTTTCCATTGAGCAAATTGTGCTTCTCATTTGTTTTCTTTCAACATTTTTTAAGCTTGAAACTCCTGCTTCTGTTAATTCTGAGAATGATGAACTCGGGCAGCTTACATCAACCATTGAGACTAATTGAGAAAGTTCAGCTTTTGCAAGTTCTACTCCCACAGAAGAAGAATTGTACCCAGCAAGTGTTTCTTGAGCTTTCTTTAACACTGATTGTAAATACTTCCCTTGAGCTTCAATTCTCAGCTGCAAATGTCTCTGAACCTGAAAATGAGATTTCAACTTAGTTGGCATGTGTTTGATACATGATTGAGAATCAACAACCGAGTTTTGGATTTGGTTTATTTCTTATACCTCAATCTGCTCGTGAAGTTTCCTTTGCACTTCCATTTGCACTTGGAGAGCCTGAGCAATCTGCATGCTTCTGCAAACACAAAACTGGAACCAGTTGAAGCTCTTTGTATTATTGTTATCATTACGATTTAAATTCATCGAACGGATTAGGATTTATTTCTAATTATTACTCATTAATATGTTTGTGCGGTCCATCGGTGATGATACTCCTACTGACATGCACATCACTGCTCTGAGTCTCTCTATAATCTGCATAAAGAAAAGTACTATGAAAAATCAAATTGAGAGAAGGCTGTTGTTTTCTACTAATTGGGTGCATTTTATTCACCTTGTCCTTGTTTGTTCTCATTGCAGGTTTCCACCTGTTGGCTTTTTCCCAGCCTGTATTTCTGCAACAAGAAACACAAATTCACTCGCAATCATTCCTTTTCTTTGGTATGAGTAATACAAGTAGCTGTTCTAGAGATGAAATTTACTTGTAAATGGCTTTTAAGGTGGTACAAAGTAAGTCCAGGAATTCCCATCGCTCTCATCAAACTCTTTGGTGTTGCCTCTGCCCATATATAAACACAGAACAACATTAGAAGCATAGCTAATTTTGGGATATAAAAGATCAGATAAGAAGATCATTAAGATTGCATAAGTTGACATAGATTGATACTCAACTGTCTGGACCACCAAGCTGATTGACTGCTTCAATAAATCTTTGATGAAGTTCAGGAGTCCACTTTAGCCTAGGCTTTGCATCAGTAGACAAAACCAAGCTCATGGTCTGATTTTGCATAGTTTACAGACTCAAATATGTTTGGGGAGGAGAGACAGGTAGAAGACTGAAACTTCATATATGGGTTTCTGTTCCTCTTAGGTATGGCTTGGCTTCAATATGTGGCAGTTATAGTTCTCTATATAATTTTGGTCGCAGTTGGTGGGCTGTCCTATGTTCTCTCTCACTCCATATCTGGAAACATAAGTGGGGTTATGTTAGGGAGGAATATATGCCATGAGCTGTGGCTCTTCCTTCCTTTCTCTCATCTCATCTCTCATTTCATGGCAACTTTTCTTTTTTAAAATTTTTCTTCTTTCTTCTTTGACTTGAAAGGGGTGGAGAGAATCTCTGATGCAGCAAAAACAGAGAAAGCAACACAGTTCAATTTGAGTCTCAAAAGGAGAGAAAAGAGGAAAAGTGTATGGTTTGTTTTTATCTTGATGTTTTCTCATTTCTCTCTCTCTCTGCTTGATTCCCTGCTGGGTTAGGTAGCCCCACCATGATGAATAATGGGAGCAACTTTCCTAACACCGTGAGAAACCTTTGAAGAAAAAATTAAAATGAATGGGAATGCTATAATAATGGATATTTCTTTTTGGTGATGAAAGGGTAACCAAATGGGTCTTTCTTTCTTTTTAAATTTTCTTTCCTCTTTTCCTTTTTCTATTTTTATTTTTTGAGGAGAGTGTGGTGGGATTGGCGGATTCTTTTTGTTCTTTGTAGGGATGGAGGAATCAAAGAATCTAACCTTAGATTTTAGGACCCAAGCTTACTCTATTTTTCTCATAAACTACTAGTCTAGGAAAAGTAAATCAGATCACTCTTATTATACAACTCAACTCAAACTCAACATAACATGTAATCAACCCAATCTCAATACTTCACACATTATACATTCTTCTGTGGAAATTGAAACAAAAAAGAAAAAAAAAAGACAATACATCTGTACCATTATCCACTTGCAGGGGAATCTCAGACCTGGTTGATTTACATATCCAGACTGTCAATAGGCCCTACTCCATGACATTACTTAACATATACCAATTAATAATGCACTGCAAGACACTCAACCCCTCAATGACCTGCTTTGATCATTTATGTATCGCCCATCTAAACAACCTCAATCACCTGCTTTCATCATTTATGTATCACCCATCTGCTAAGTTGTTAAAAATCAACTGGAACGAACTTATATATTCTACCAAGTTCTTTATCAAAATTTGTATCCTCTTCCAATTGAAATCTGCAAGTGCTGGATCTGATCAGTGATCAACTTCAAAAGCAAATTAAATGCCCCCTCTTATTGTCAAACTGGAACTAACAAGCAAGCACTAGCACTGCAGGATGTTAATCAAAACAACATATCTGAAAAGCTGAAATTGAACCAGCACGCGATGGTACTTGTGATAAAAGTAACAAAATTAACTTCCCCAATCACTTCTGATAGGCAACACCAATATCACGATTCTCTTTCTCTTTCTTTGAAAAATGCAAGTTCATAATGAAATGACAAAAAGGTCCAAATAATATATAGGCTGTACACTTTCTTTCCATATGGAAGCAATCAAAATACAATTCACTCTGCATAAAAGTCTCATAAAGAAACATATTCCAAAGGAAGTGTTAGCTTTAAGTCTGTAATCCATATCCAAACTCAACTGAAGAAAAGAAATTTTCACACCCAAAAAAAAAAAAAAAAGAAGGAAAAAGAAAAAGGGAAGCCACACTGGCCAAC
The DNA here is from genome assembly GCA_026225775.1 of Bursera palmeri. Taxonomy (NCBI): domain Eukaryota; kingdom Viridiplantae; phylum Streptophyta; class Magnoliopsida; order Sapindales; family Burseraceae; genus Bursera; species Bursera palmeri. The sequence goes on from JANKKB010001144.1 coordinate 23,054, forward strand.
AACAAATCCTAAAAGTCCAATGAATCAGATCGATCTTAAGATTTCTTGGGTTGCGGTCAAGAGTTTGATCACTGGAATCAAAATCCAATGATTGATCTCCAAAGCATTGCCATCTGAGTGCTCCAAAGCATTGCTGTCTGAGTGCCATACATTCAGTTGGTTTGCTGCATTCATAAAAAATTTCCTAGGATTCAAAGTTGAGTAAAATTAGATGCTAAGTGATTTCTTAAACACAACTTAAGGAATACGAGGCTCATTAATTAATGAAACAAATAGAAGATATGTGCATGTGGGTGTCTTTAAGATTGTCTGAATATCTGATGTTATTATTATAAGATCCCAATCAGTTGACTCACATTTTTGTATTAACTGTGTTGTTCTGTTCAGTGGACATTACATACATAAGAGTAAAAGAAGTCCACTCATCAAAATTGTTACCTCATCATTCTCTTAGATAAAACTTTATAAGTATAAGATCAAAATGTCGGTCCCAAAGAAGGGGTGGGTCCAATTTGACATCAAGAGAAGAAGAGAGGGTTCTTCATGAACAAGGAATCTGCTTCTTCAATGTTGATGTATAATTTTTGTTAGTGGCAAGCTCACACATAGTTCATATTCAAAGAAAGGAATATTATTATTGATAAGTTTTTATGATATGTGGCCCGAATGTTTGAAAAACAAGAAAAGAAGGAAGAGTTATTCAGCCTTTCTCTTTAACCAGAAGCTGTACTTGAACCTCCTTTCTTGCTTTAATATATTCCATAACAGGTAAAGGAGATTCTGGGATGATGCCAAACGGCCCCTGGTATTTTTAGGTCAGTAAGAGAAGGTCCGGTGAATCAAAAGTCATTTAAACAAAGGTGCCTCATCAATTATTATTCTTTAAGGGCCCCAATTGAGGAGATCTAACAAATCTAAAAGCATGCAAAGAAGATGAGAAGAATGTGGCCTCAGGAATCAGGAAAAGAGAAAGAAAAGGAACCAGTCACCATCCCACCATAGAATAATCTTCATTTTTATTGCTTAAATTTTGTTGCCAACATAGTCATCTACCGAAATGACGTTTGCAATATGTCACTTATCTTTCATGGCTCTACAAAAATTAGAGCACTAAGCATGAAGCATTTTTCTAATACATAACAAGTGACAGTCAGACACTCAAACCCGACACACAAAGGAAATAACACAAACACATTCATCAATACTGAAATAGGCCCATGCAAAGAATACAAGTTATGTATACCAGAGCTCTGGCATATGTACTCCAGAGCAGGAATAAATTCTCTTCCAGGTTTCATGTTTCAGGTACATCTTCACTATTATGTCTGTTCTTTTTTTGCTCTTCATGTTGTTGGGGAGAAGGTCTTGGGTCCCAAGACCTTATTCGTAACGAAAACGCACATAAAGATACAAAGTCAAGCAATATATATCAAGTCCTTTACATAGCGTTACAGAAATCAGATATATGATAGTTAGCATGGCTATTGTAACAGAATATACAACAGAAAAGATAGATTTTCTATTAATTTACAGAACAAGAGAAACTTAAGCTGAGAGGACAGTAATTGCAGCTGATACTAGGAAAAAAATTGGCTTGTCAATTGAGTAACTCTGTTATCTGGACATGGGCAATTCAAATGAATCAATTAACGAAAAAAGTCAGTTTAATAGCACTTATACAAGAAGTGCCACGCTTTCATTTAATAAAGAATTTCCAAACAAACCCTCCGAGAATCATCTATCTGCCCGAGTATTTAACTAATCATGATCAACTCCAACAAAAATGGCCCACCAATCACGCAAATTGGAAAACTTTTCATGTATTGTCCATATCAATCGATCACGACTGGCTAAAGGATCAAGATCTATCAATCAGGAGCCAAAACTATAATAAGTCTAATTGTTAAATAATTAAGAAGTTAAAAAACTGCAGAATGACTAATATGTGGAATCCTATATGATTACTGAGAGTAGAAGATGCAGTCCACCATTATTTCAATATCTACACTGGCGCACAACTGTTACGGAAAAATGCGAGGTTTAGGTTCATGGAATGTCTTAATATAAATAAAGGTATATACAACATACAAGAATCTAATGCAGCACATGGCTTATAAGTGGTACACATGATTACTTTCATCACCAAGACAGTGAATGTACACTTGCCTAATTAAGTGGTGTACAATTTCTAGAATCTAGACACAACATCTTTGTCTAAGACCCCACAATTAGATTGATATGTACAAAGTGGAATCAAGCAGAAATATTCCCTCAAATAATTCATAAAACAAGGTTAAAACTCATATCTGATAGAATGGCACAACCACTTCTAAACTGCCTCTTGGTTGACATGACTCCTTGCACAACACAGCAAGAAGAGGGAGGGAAACAGCAATTCTCAAGAAAAGTTGACCAGTGAATAGCAGATGCCGTAATGAAGAAACTAATCTGAATTTCAACTTGATTTATTGAGCCTTGAGAAGATGCTTTTTCTTTTTTTCACCTTTTTTTTTTAAAGAACTTGACTATACATATAAAGAACGACTATTAACTTAATAAGGAAACCTTGCTTGTTTATCTTATGCTGCTGTGATGCGCAAAAACAGGTCTTTTGTATTGTGTAAACTCTTTCTTGTATTGTGATACTAAGTCTATGTTCTCTGCTAATATCTCATTGGTGTGACCAAATTGATCACCCAAAATAAATTCCTTACTTTATCCCCTAAATGTGTGTAGAGTTATAGTGCAAGTAAGGGTTAAACCCACAGGAACTGGATTATGATAATTTTGAATCAAACTTAAGTTATAAATTCTAAAAATCTTCTAAATGCAAAGGAGGTTTTAACAAAGTAAAAATCAATTAAACTATGAACACAAGTAAATAGAATGAAAGTATATAATGAGACAAAGGTGATTGAAAGAAGACTTTAGTTCGCTAGACTCATCAACTCAACTGATTTCATTATTCTAATTGTAATTGTGTGATTTATAAGAACATCAACCTGGTGCATTTCATATCTATTGTAATGCATCTACCTATCCTTCCTAATTTATTAAAAAAATCCTTATTAATTAACCCTATTTATTGAACAACCTAGAAGAAAGCTTAGCTAGATTTAATCCAATAAACGCAAAGCACCTAGAAGGTATAACTAAACCAAGCAAGATCCTCCAAGCGTGAACCTTTTACCTGAGACTGTGAACTACTTTGCAGTTAATACTATAAATTATTATCAATACATAGAATTCCTAACGTTTGCCTATTAGGTTTGTAAATTAACAGTGAATTCCCTAATCTGATCTCTTAGTTGCGCACCAAATCAACCAAATAAGTAATTCTAAAATAAATTCAGTAATCCACCTTCATCCTTTAATTCAATCACAAAAATCATTAAGAATGTAAAACCAAGTTCAATGAATCATGAACTAACTACATAAAGTTTCTCTCAATCACATAGAAAATTAGCTACTCATGACAAAAGTAAACAAAATAATAATAAAGATGAAACCCATCAAGAAATCCATCAAAGCTCTGGGAAGAAGATCTCCAATCCTGGCTCTGCTCTCCAAGGTTGCTTTGAATCCCTCCTAACGGCTCTCTTTTTCTCTCTTTGAAAAGCTCTTTAAATATGAAACCTTAAGCCAAGCCAAAAGGAGAGGACAAATTTATCTTTTTCCTCTAAAAATAATCAAGTTGGCTAAGTGAAACTCGGACCAATGTCAAGGCGCCACAAATACAGTGTCGCAGCCCTCAGTCTCTGACTTGATACGTTGAAAATCATACAAAATGACGCCACAATGCTCAGCCTTTGGAATTGGTTTCTCTTGAACTCCCATAACCGTTACAGCGGTTAGGAATTACGCCTCAACGCTCAATTACTGGAATTGGCCATACAACGGTCGCATATGGGCGCCACGGTGCTCAAGCTCTGACTTCATGCTTTTGCTGAATTGATCTGTTTTTCTCTATTTTTGACTTAAATACGTAATCTCTGAGAAATCTCTTCTTTTCTGTAATACTAACATAAATCTCATTAGAAAGCCTCAAGAACGCATCAATTATTAAGACAATAGGTATTAAAATCAACCATAAAATCAACCTATCACCCATCTCCTCTTTTTACTGTCTATTCTTGCCTCAAATGCTACATCCACCACTTGTACATGTGATAAAAAGTGAAAAATAGTGAATGTTGCTGCCCAACTAGATTATGATATTTCCCTCCCTTCAAAATCTAAATAGTTTGTCCTTTATTTTCCTCCTTTGTTAAAAGGATAGCTGAAGGCCTACAAAACCTGCTCAGTAGAATTTATAAAAAATAAAGAAAAAAAAAAAGAAATACAAGAAGCTTTCAAATCCTTTATCAAGATCATAAATATCTCTATGGAGAGCAAAACCTTCTCAAGTTCTCCAGTTCATGACTTAAGGCCCGTTGCTTCAAAGAGATTTAATCAGCTCAAAATGAGCAGAGAAGATGCGTATGTACATCCAAAACCATAAAGCTCCATAAAGTGCAATAGATATGTTAAATGGACATGGAGCCTTTAATCTATTTGGGTTTGGACTGGTTGGTTGGTAGCTCACTTAATTTTCTTTCCTCAATTTTCTCAGAAATTAGAAGTAGCATAAACGATACAAGTCTTCCATAGTATTTTCAAAAATCATTGGAGAAGAAAATTTCAATAATGTAGTCCACTCAGTCTGCATCATATAAAAAAGAATGCCCATATATAGCTCCATAGCCTCCTAACTAGAATCTGGAAAGCCATTCTGCACGTACAATTTTGGTCGCCCACTCGAACTAGAAGACATAAAATTGCCCCATTTTGCAGCCCTCATTTTGTATACATCTTTGCCAACGGAATCCAAGTAGACAACCCAATTATACATATTGCATAGCATAGGTTTCTTTCACCAGGCAAGCCAGGCCCTGGCATTTCAGAGGGAACAAAAAGTACACTTCTGAGCTATATATAGATAAATATTTCCCAAGAGTTATATGCATATATGGGTGATTATTTTACTCTATAATTAAGATAAATAACTTACAAACATGCATACTTAAGTGAATATCAGTTAATATTGACATTTTATGACAACTCAGAATAAGTTGGGTTGTGCCGGTACCTGAGCCTGTGCCTGTACCTGACCCAAAAATTTATTTGAGACTTGTTAGCTTTCACTCAATCAACACGAGAGCGGCCCCTACCTAAACCTTGATATATGGTGATTGTAGAGGCCCAGATAGGTGAAACAGCAGCCCCTGCCATCTCTTCATATTCCACTTTGGAATCAAATACAAACTCTAGAAAGTAGTTGCACTGGAGATTTATTACAAGAGTATACTTATACAATATGCATATATGGTAATAAATATATGATATTTATGATTATAATTTTGAAATTATGTTACCCTTATTATTAAAAATCATGATTTTACTACTCTAATCAACTTAGAAGAAAAAAAAAATCATGCTTTTAAAGAACAGCCCACAAAATTTTTTTTGAGATATTATCAAACAAGGGACCGATTGGCTTCGAGGGTATACCTTGAAAAGCTGCGATAACAACATATTTAAACCACAAAAAACGAAGCCGTCGCGAGTTGTTTTGGTCGTTGGTTAGCTTGGCGGGCGCGGGTCTGAAAACTGAAGACGAACTGTTGTTACGATCAAAAATCAAAACGCAGCCTGTACCATCGTTTCTATTATCAACAGAAATCCAATTTAATTACATTTTTGCTTTTTGGAGAAGCAGCTTTATTAACATTTAAATAACCGTCTGGGATTTTATATGTTATCCTGGATATTTAACTGATAACCTTTTGTACCAAAATTGGTAGTTAAATGAGTAGATTAATAATATATGTATCGTATGTAGAGTTTATCAAAAGTATATAAATAGCAAGTGAAGTGAAAGTGGACAACCATGCCAAATGCAATTTCTTTACGGCAATCATGCATGTGAAGACAATTGACATACGAAACTTGTTTTGAAGTGATTACACACTTCACAAGTCACTTTCAACCTCACAATAACTCCCTTCTTTTCTTTTGGATCAGCTTTGCTTTTATCTGATAAACTGTTGCTGAATTGGATGAATCTGACAAGATGGGTTTGGTAATTATTTGCAAACATGGAGGAGACCAGTTCCCTGATGGGCGCAAAATGCTCAATTAATTTCTGGGAAGAAAGAGTAGAGTAGTAGGGATATGTGGATATGTGAAATGTTGTGATGTTTTGGCAAGTGAGAAACACCTCAGAGACCCACTTATCCTCCACTAATGTGTCAATATCTGGCTATATATGCTTTTTCATCTTTGTAAAAGATTCCAAGTTGTTTACCTAACATTCTCTTCAACACTTTTGTAAAATACTTTCAAGAAATTCTTATACATACATACATGTTCTGATGTTCCATATATTTTATATATATATATATATATGAATTATTAGCACAATTTACTTGTGCAGAAAACCCTTTTGACTTTAACAGAAAGAAGGTAAGACTTTGGAATCTTTTATTCATTCATTAAAATAAAGTAAAATAATTTTATTGGGAGGATTAATTTATTAATTAAAAATCGAATATTGACTTTCTCTCAGATAGCTTGATTCATGCATGCTTGGCCAGTTACAACCATTTTAATTTTGATTACTTTATTAATTTACTTGTGCGTCGTACTAATTATTTAGTTATCGTTCAATAATCACTTGAAAATTGAAATTTTTTTACCTTCGTTACAAGCTAGAAATCTCAGGCTGAGAGTTGTAGTCATAGCAGGCAAAAGCAATTCTTCTCTTTTTTTATATCTACTATATTGGATGTCCTGCAATTTTTTTGGGCTCCTGGCAATCCTTGCTGCCATTCATGATCTTTTCTTCCATGAAGTTCTGTTTCCATTTTCTGATTCAGAAAAGAATATCATGAGTTTCATCTCTCCAGGACATTGCACAAAACCAAGATATATGGTTTGAAAACTTAAATATTTTTCTTATAAAAATATGTATCAAGAGATATATTTGAAAGCAATAACATCTCGTATGATACATAGAACAGGGTTGGTTATATATGGTTTTGATTGAAAGTATATATGCAATAGACCAGTTTGTACCGATTGATAGATATCAGAAGATAATACAGCTTGACTACGATTCAAAAGAACTATTTCGGTCCCTTTGATTACAAATTAGAAAATCGTTTTATATTCAGAAGCAAGAGAGCAAAGAAATGAACCAATCGACTTGCTCAATTGCGGATGTTGATACAACATTAATCAAGAAGATATTATGGTAATGTACATAATATAAGAGAAAGCCAAATATATTACAAATAGAAGAAGGTTATTGCATGCACTACTATTACACTCCTAAAGCTAGCTAATGATGCTTGTAATGTGCACCCGTTGCTTGCTATTCTAATTAACCAGTCATTGTCTCTATTTGCGTACGCACATTCACAGACAAACCCATAATCTATATTATATCGCAGAATGTATGGGTTCCTGGGGCAAGCATGCCGCGTTCTAATCACCATATCTTGGGCCAAAAAGGCAGAGAAAAATCACTTCTTATGGAGTAACTTCAAAGTTCTACAACACAGTTGTGGTTCAAATTATGAAAGAGGGAAAATAACTCACAGGAATCAATTTGCTTAGTGCTATGATTTAAAGGAACTTGACTGACTCGTTTTTAATATCATCTTGAGGTGTGACTACTACAATCGTCAATGAAGTGCTAGAGTTCAAAAGAGTGGAGGACATCATGATCGCACACACGTTATATAGAAGTGGAGGGCTGCTAGGGAAAAGCAGTTTTTAAATAGCGAAATTTGATCTTGCTTCTACCCACGTACATATTCAAGGTCAAAATTTTGTTTTAATTATTGCATATTTACTCTTTAAATGAGCTTTCAAGTAGTTTGAGAAATAACTAATTCGGAATGTACATACCAATCATTTCTTACTTTCTTTCTTCATTTGTTCCAGCTCGAGTCAACCCCGGAAGGGGAGTGTAACACCCCGGCCCACTGTCAGATATTGTCCGCTTTGGACGTGGTATTTAACTTATCCAAACTTATCATTCCCAAGCAATGTGGGATGTCACAACTTATCCTTACTTATCATTCCCAAGCGATGTGGGATGTCACATTCACCCCTCCTTTTGGGCCCAACGTCCTCGTTGACCCATCCACACATTTCTGGTTGGGATGGGCTTTGATACCATTCTGTAACACCCCGGCCCACTGTCAGATATTGTCCGCTTTGGACACACAGTCCGTCACGGTTTTGTTATTGGACTTTGCAACCCAAAAGACCTCTAACAGTTTAAGGAGCTCACAGGGTATTTAACTTATCCAAACTTATCATTCCCAAGCAATGTGGGATGTCACAACTTATCCTTACTTATCCTTCCCAAGCAATGTGGGATGTCACACGAAGCTCTATTTATTTTAGTGACTTCGTGTGGTTTGAGTCAAAAGCACTTGCTTCCGCAATCAAATTGCTTTGAACAGCTTCTTGCCCATGATAATTCCTTTCCTAGACTAATCAGAAATACAATACAAGTAGGAGTATATTGTGAGCTATGAGTGATGAAATAATAATTGCTAGCACTTACGCATCAGGAAATGTCCAATCCAAATTGCTTTTATGGTATATCATGATTCAAAACACTTCGTTCTCAACTAAAGGGTGGGCTATATAACCACCAAATTCACTCTACATGCTCTATTTCTCAGAACACTTTATTAAAATTTTAATCATATTTTATGCACACATTTAAATACCAAATACACCCTTATTAGATTTAATTTAATTATAGTACTAATATTTTATTTATGAAGAATAATTTGCAGAATATTATATAAATTATTTATGAAAGAAAACCAAACCCACGAGTCTTTACAATCTGCGACCAAACATGGGATGTGTACAAAGAAGATCAAACTAAAGTACTTGAGAAAAGATTCGTGGGAGGGTTCCTTAGCGGAAAGAACATCAACAAAAGGAGTATTCTCTTCAACCTCTGAAAAAGGTATTGACTTCACGACTACTTCAATGGAAAGAATCAAAAGAGGAGATAATCAGAACAATATCAGGGTGAGAGGTTCACAGAGGTTGTGTAGTAAGAAGAGTCAGAGCGAGAGTGAACAATGGAGGGTATGGTTATGGCGAGAGAAAGTCTTGGTGAGGAAATGACCAAGTTACCAAAGCCAATGACGGCAATCTTTGAACGTACTTGGGAACAGAGGTGAGACTTTTAGTCGAAAGGCTGGGTGGCGCCGAGGGAGCGAATGGAGGAGAGTAAGTAACAGGGTATTCTTAATCTGAACAAGCTCACAGGCCATTTCTTTCTAGTGATAACTATAATAATGTCAGTTCGTAAACCCTAAAATACATATCTCTTTCTTATTATGGTCATAAAATAATAGATTTGATTCTTCCTAACTTATATTAAAAAAAAAAAAAGATTAAAAAAATAAGAATATGAATAACAAGTAAAAAAATTTATTTTATTTTAATAAAGATATATTATTTTATAACATCCCTAATCGTAATTTGGTTTAAAAAAAGATTCACTCTTTTAATATTTTATTCAAATTAGGGTATGTAGAGTGGACTCGAGGGTTCGTATAGCCTCAACCTCAAAGTAAATGAACATTCTATACATATTCATGGTCACAAAATTTAAGCACGTCTTATCAATGCCATCTATAGATAATATAAATCAGCACTTAAAGAAATGAAACCATGTTATCCTTTTTGGTCGGCCAAAAACAAAAGTAATGCCTATTTTTAACCTACATCAAAGAAACCTGTAATGGAACTGAGGTTGACAGCTTCATAGTCATCAATCTTATTAACTTTCCTTTAATTTTCATGTTGCCACCTCTGTAGATCCTCACCACATATATGACATCTTTCCATGTTGGTAACATGTGAAAGGTTATTGTATTGCTTCCATCGTTTGCACTTTTTTTCGCACTATCTAAACATCCTCAAGAAAATGCAATAGATTATATGACTAAACCGAGAAAATATTTTTATTTTTCGTTCAAAACATCATAACATTGTTTAAAAGCTCAAAACTTGTCAATAGTTTGTTGAATATCACCAAATAATTAGACAAATATCTAATAAAATATTGAATTGTCGAATTAATTATTCGAAAACTTAAAACTTACAAATCAATAGAAAAAATAAAGTTATTTTATTATAAAATAATTAATTTAACATAATTTTGAGAATAGAATAATGATTATAATAATGAGAATAAAAATATTTTTAGGTCTTAACATATCCATAAATTAAATTCTATCATGATAGTACCATCGCAATCTCCCTGACTGAAATTAATTTTAATAGGTTAAAACAAAAGGAAGAATTAATAAAAATAATATTATGTTTACAATCTATTTTACAAATTCATCTATATAACATAACGTGATTAAATAAACAAATATTAAAAAATAAATTATACTAATTAAGATATATGATGTAGTGATCATACAATAACTATGTTATATCAATTTGTATGGATGAGTTAACAACGATGATCATACAATAATTGTATAGTGGTTGATCCAAAATTAAGAGGCTAATCTTTGACATATTTTCTTAATCGCATGGCTTAAGTGGCCAGTCATTACTGATCGCTTCGAGTAATGGTTGACCGTCTAAGTTATAAATAGTATTAGCGTCATTATATGATTGTGATATATATATATATATATTGATTATTATTATAATTTATTTGACTTAGGTTTAGGTTTATATGAAATAATGTTNAATGAAGAATTTGTGTGATCAATATTATTATTGTTAATAAGAATTCAGTGAAAGCATGACATTTGTGCATATATATATATATATATATATATATATATAGAGGGAAACTTTTTGAAGATGACCATAACTAAAATGGGTAAAATTCCACATGCCAAAATATTTGATAATCTAATAAGTAAGATCTGCCAAACATCTGCCAAACGCATAAAATGTTTAAACAATAATTGTCTTCTTTAAGGAGCTAATCAATTAAGTACATGTCTACATCAAACACTCGATTTAACACATTACTAATAGGCTGGTAACGAGCTACCCGCGATCCCAAAATCTCCACCCACCTACCGACCTCTACTACATATCTTATATCTTAATAATGTAATTAATAACATTAGCTTAAAAACTATGCATTTGATCAATTATTTTGTGTCCTTTTTTGATAGACCGAATATGTTTCCTCTTTTATTAGCATCACCTCTATCTAGTTTGAATTCAATGTTACCCTAAAAGGCAAAGGTGATGTAATTATTAAATTAGTTAACTTGTTGACTAACTCTAATACTTCCTGTATCAACTTCATTTATTTTTCGCCTTCTGTCTTTATCAAATTACGAAAAGTTTTTGGGGGTGATGAATGTCTTAACATCGTCCAAATGTTAACATCATATTTATTTTGTAAGAATAATAATATTACAGTAATAAAATATATATATCAATTATAATGTAACATCATAGGAGTAAAAACCTCCCCTATAGTCTCTTTTTTTTTTTAAAAAAATATCAGAAAATTTTCAAAAAATGTACAACTCAACAAGTCACACAATTCATGAGTCAAAAAGCTATGTCCTAAATGACTCTTGATCACTTGGAAAGATAGATGAAGAGAAGAGCAAGAAAAATGTTTTGGTGTAGATTTGTGAAACTGGAAAAGAGTTAGGAGGGTATTTAATAAATGGCAAAAAGAAGGGGTTAGCTAAAAAAAAAAAAAAGATGATGAAAATCAAAGANATTTAATAAATGGCAAAAAGAAGGGGTTAGCTAAAAAAAAAAAAAAAAGATGATGAAAATCAAAGACATGACTCGTTGGATAGAAGAAAAAGTTATGGTCCCAATTTATCTAGTGAGAGAAATGGAAGGAAACGTGTAAGTGAGGAAGAAAGATATCCTCCCCGAGCTGAGCGAAGGACAGCCACGAGAAGAAGATTCTTTTTTAATTTTAGGATTGAATAGAAACAGAGAGATGCCGTAGGGGTGTGTAGGTGGCGAGATGCTATTAGTTGATGATGAATGGTAAGAATGTTGTCAGATGAGCTTTTCACTTCACTTTTTGCAGGTGGGCCACCTCAGAATGTTTTGCTGATGTGGCAGGGAGCAGGTATTTAATCCTTGTTAGCTGTTCGTGGGAGCCAGGTGGGTCTATTGTCACGTGCTTATGTGGCAAGTGGCCTTCAGAGTTGGATCTTGACATGTTGTGTTCTCAGGACAGAGAGCATCAAAAAGCAATCAACACCAAACTAAACCAAACTTAAAAAACTTTTTCATTTTACAATCTTTCTTTTTTCCAATTCTGTAAACTTCAAAAAGTAAATTATTTTAGTTTTACTAATTAATACAGGTGTTTAAATATATTTTTTACAATTCTTCACGTATCCGTATTAAAAAAAAAAAAA
>JANKKB010001146.1:0-22701 GCA_026225775.1 Bursera palmeri
ACTAGGAAAACTTAACCTTGCTAAAATGTGACAAATATCTAAATTTCTCCGATTAAAAAAAAAAAAAAAAAAAATCCTACTATACCTTCTAAGTAAATATCTTGATTTCGTATCAATCTACCCACCATTTCTATGTATACAATTAAGTCACATACTTATGTTGTTGGGCTGAAAAAAAAATGGTCCACGACTCCATAACCATACAACATTCATTGCCTCAGAGAATTTAACACAAAATTAGTCTATACAAAATTTTAACCATAAATCTACTGGAAGTGCTAAAATACACGTAAAAGTAAACTAGTGTGGTTAACATACCATGCTACTAAAATAGAATCCAACTGTTGTGTAATAAAATGAAAGCATTCTAAAGAAGTCAAATCGGCGTCCAAGCCGATAAACATCACGACTAAGTGTCTGCTCTCCATTTCCATTTGCAACCTTTGCCTCAAATAACGATATCTGATTCATCCCCACATCACGCCCCTTGCCTACTTGGATATATTCATGATGTGTTATATATCCCCCACGCAAAGTTGAATTGTATCCTGAGAATTTTAACACAATTAAGCATCATATTAAATATGTTGAAAGAGAGGAGAGAGCAACTAGTGTGAGAGAATAAGAGAAGAAATTGTGTTATTGTCTATTGTCAATCAACTATTACATATTTTTAGGACAAGATACAAAATAGAATATAAAGAAAATCAATCACAATGAATTCTCAAGATCGCCTAGAATAACATCAAGAATCAGCTAGGATTACACAATCATATAAACAAAGTATAGAAATTATAATAATTTAATCATGCCATATAAAGCTTTAACAAAACAAATAATTTAGTATATTCAGATGAAGCAGAGATTACCTGCAAATATATCCTCACTTAAGTTGATTATCTTTGAAGCTTTACTGATGCCACCCCTTGTTATGTGGAAGATTCTATCAAATATATCAGGATGACCATAATGAAACCGTACCCTGGAAAGTAAGGATATAACATTTAATAGGAACTCAAATGGTATAAGGTAGATATCAGTTAGTAGCAAAATGAAAACAGACAAAAAATTTACACTTCAACAATCATTCAAGCATTTGACATTATAATTAAATAAGAGTAAAGATAGAAAATAGTCATCAATGACAAAGTAAACCAACAAAAAAGCACCATAATGCAAATTTCTTAACATAATTGTAACACCCCGGCCCACTGTCAGATATTATCCGCTTTGGACACACAGTCCGTCACGGTTTTGTTATTGGGCTTTACAACCCAAAAAGCCTCTAACAGTTTAAGGAGCTCACAGGGTTTTTAACTTATCCAAACTTATCATTCCCAAGTGATGTGGGATGTCACATTCACCTCTCCTTTTAGGCCTAACGTCCTCGTTGGCCTATCCTCATTCCCAAACGATGTGAGATGTCACATTCACCCCTCTTTTTGGGTCCAACGTCCTCGTTGGCCCATCATTCTTTGGGGTACTTTAAACATCCACACATTTCCGGTTGGGATGGGAAATTCTGTAACACCCCGGTCCACTGTCAGATATTGTCCGCTTTGGACACACAGTCTGTCACGGTTTTGTTATTGGGCTTTGCAACCCAAAAAGCCTCCAACAGTTTAAGGAGCTCACAGGGTATTTAACTTATCCAAATTTATCATTCCCAAGCGATGTGGGATATCACAATAATAACTTAGGAAGTTCTTTTTAAGTTTATTATTGGACTTTATGAACAATTGAGGGCATATTATATATATATATATATATATTTATTGTTCTTTATGAGGTAGAACAGGATGCTGTGAAATGTCCTTTATCGCTTTGGTAGTTGCCTAATGTTTAGAAGATTAGTAATTTTAGAAGCTAGAAGTGTTTGTTAAAGGTTTTAGGGTTAACAAAAAAGTTGGTTATGAAATGGTCAAGGTTTAAAGGCAAAGTAGTCTAGGATTAAATTTTAGACAGTTGAAACAAGCTAAACAGAATAAAATGTGTACCATATATATTTATTTTATCCATGCCTAAGCTATAATAAATCTCACCCTCTTCTCCCTCCCCCTTCCCTCTCTTGTACGTGATTTAGTAAGGTTGATATTTATTTCAATGTCAACTAATTGTAGGTATTGTAGAGTACATTTTTAATCATGAGATACTAATCCTAAAAACTTTAGTTGCTCCTTGACCTATTTTCATTCTCACCATTTTTATATCTTTTCTACTAAATCTTTAAATTTTTTGTTGATATTAAGTTGCAATGACGGTGGTATGAGAGGAATTTACTCTTAGGATATTGAGTTCACTTTTTATCCAGTGTAGCTTGACCAATTAACATGGAATAAAGAATGTAGTTTCATTTTCTTTAAAGCTTGATTATATATATGTAAACCATTTTGAAGCTTTGTTTATACAAGCAATATTGTTTCGTTATCCTTTCTTCTTTAGAAGGACCAGAGTTAAATTAGTGTCATATCTAATTGGAGTTCAGAAGGAAAAATTAGGGACAACAGTTTTATTGTTGATTTGGTTTGGCTTTATATTTCGCAATGCTACTTGATATGTTTGAAATAAGTGTTCAACTGCAAAGATCAATACATTTTTCTCCAGCATACTTCTATGATGCTTAAGGTGGAAACTATAGACCACGATATATATATATGATGAAAGGGGTAGGGAATCATAATTTGAGGTTTATGAAGACTACGAATAGTTAAAGGCATGTAGTTGGACATTTGGACAACTAAGACAAGGGCAGCTAAGGGTTAATCCAGAAAATCTTTGAAAAATTATTTTTGAAAACTAGTTTGTAAAATGAAAATGAAGAACTGAATTTTATCAAGATTAGAAACCGTGTTTGATCTCATGTTCTGGAAACAGTTTTTGGAGTAAAAAAAAATAATGAAAGAAATATCTTTGGTGCAAATAATTTGAAGTAGAAGAAATGTTATATATTTTGAAATCTTGTTTTCCAAAAGCATGAAAAAGGTCTTTGAGTTTAACAATAGTATTTGGAGAACTGAAATTTTGTGTGGGTAATAATATGGTGCTTGCGTGGCATTAGTAATGTTGTTAAGCCAACAAGCCAAAAACCGCCACTGGAAAGATCCAATGGTGGATGACTATTTGACCATTTGGAGATCAAATGCTGGTTGCTGCCCGTATTTCTATTCTTTTGTTTATCAAATTCTTTATTTCAAATAGAGTACGAAAGGTGATTTTTTTAAATCTACTTTTAGATTGGAAATACAGAAAACAGGTTTGGAAAAATAATACCAACCTGCCCCAGCCACTAAGTTCTCAAGAAATTAGACAACTTTCTCTATGTTGTGCACATTTGTTTATTATTAAGGGTAGAATGGGACTATTAGGTGGAAAAATAAAATTGGGACACCTGCTCCAATTCTAGGGTTTCAAAATGTTCTCATGATTATGAGAATTCAATTGTCAAGCTCTCAAAGTAAACGATTATCTGGCTTTCAGGTAATACAAGCAAACATTTGCCATGTATCCACAAAATTGACTCAACCAAACCACCCTTCATGTGAGATCATAACAAGGAAAGAGAAAAAGTTTTTTAGAAAATAAATAGCAAATCGAACAAAGTCTCACCGCCACAAAGATGAAGCTCAATTTAATCAATACAATACATTACATTTAGGAAAAAATAAGCAATCATTTAAAATGAAATCATGCCTACCTCAAAGGATTGGCCAAAATTCGTTGGCCAATAGTGACAAAACTAGTCTCCTGATTGGACATGAACCAAGCAAGTGACGAAACACTGTAAAATAGAAAGAAAGAAAAATCATATACATACAAATGCAAGAGTTTGCGTAATATTTAATTCCTATATTGACTTGTTTTGAGCCCAGTGAAACACGTAATCAAAGTAAATATATTTATATGTGTGTCTGTATGTGTGTTAGGTTGACCTTCCACTAAAAATATGCTCACAGCCACCAAACATTGCAGGTTCTTTCTGCCCAGAAGAACCAGCGACAACAGTCACAAGATCAAATTCAACTTATATTTATGTATGTTAGGCTGACCTTCCAGTAAAAATGTGCTCTCTGAGACCCAATATTGTAGGTTCTTTGCTGCCAGAAGAATTTATGAATTCCTTTAATACATTTCTCATTTTGAAAGCCTCCTCAAAGTAATTATCCTGAAAAGTACAGGAGAACACATTGAACCACTTCATGATAGATATATTCAAAAGAAAGGAAGCAAGAAAGGGAAGCTACCTGGTTCATGTCTATGGTCTGCAGGGCTTCTCCACGAGTAAAAATAATGGCATGATTTTGATTTTCAGGTTTTCCTTCACCTATATCTACTGGACGCCCTGGAAGCTTAATCCTATATATCTCCTATTGATTGAAGCATTAAATAAAGGATGTTAAATGCAATTTATGATAAGCGAAGCAAAAATAGAGCAGAAATACTAAATTTACATTGACCACCAAATATAGACAATTTAAAGATGATATTTTACAACCAAATCTTCTTAAAAATAAAGCCTATGACCTTGATCTCTTCTGTCTCTCCACTTTGAAATGGCATACACTTTACACTCAACTCTCTTTCTCACTCCCTCACTCTTATGAACATAAACCACATTGCCACTCCACACAGTCGACTCAAATTAAACCTACCTTCTATGACTAAGGATCTTTTACCTAATGCTAGAACTATAGGCTCCATCCAAAAGTATTCAATATGCTTTATACTGCTCTACAAAACCTATTGCACTGATATTAACATTTCTTTCTATATTTATTGCACAAATTGGGAGTTGAATCTTAGACCTAATGTCTTTTAAGCACCAGAGCCAAATGACTTTACCATTGAGCCAACTTTGAGGGTTAATTCCACCTGGTACTAGTTCCCAACAAATTTAAGAATCTAGAAACTAGATCTTTCATCTTTTTCATTTCTGATGAATAAATTAGTTAAAACATCATAATTAGATGGTTTTAAAAGGATTGTTTCTTAAAGCATTGAGAAATGTACAACCCTAAGTTAAATTAAAAATTGAACTAAAAAATTATGACTCTCAAAGTATTCATACACTTTAGGAAAGAAATGTAATAGAATTTGAAAGATACACAATTTCAATATCTCTTTCTCTAATATAGGCAAACATCATAGATAATCCTAAACAAATACGTAATATAACAAATAACTTTGACAATTTTTCTAAAATAAATCGTGACCCTGTTGTTAGCCAAAATCTATTAAAGTTAATAACAAGAGAGTAAATTAGTAATTTAAATTATAGATTAATTATTGACATGCATAACTACTTAGGAACCATACTATAACTTTGGATATGTTCCATACTAAGTTCAAGAACATTTATACTAAAAGCTTGAAACCAAATAAAAGCATTTACTATAATAATATTAATTTATTAAAGTTATTTCCTTCATATTAATGTTATAAACAAAAAAAATTATAAGTATAAATTCATAATAGTATAATATAAGTTAATGTTGTTCATATAATTTAAGATAAGTCAAATATTAACTTTGATTTTATTATAATTATTACATTAAGTCAGTCCTTTTTTTTTATAGTTGTATAACGTTTAACAATTTTAATTTTAATTTTTTTGTTGGTTGATTGATATTCTATTATATGTTTTTAGTAATCTAAAAATGTTTTGCATTAGAATTTTGTTTGATTGAAAAGTTGTTTTAAATTTAATGTTTTAATATGCTTTATTGATATAAATTAAAAGAATACTTAATTTAGTTAATTAATGATATTATGATAATATAGTAAAAACCTAAAATAAATAGATAATTGATATTAAATATGTAATATTAGTCCCGGTAAAAATAAAGGTGAATAAATGTTAATACATAACTTATTAAAAAAAAATTCTCATTTTATTTTTAATTAATTATATCCTGGACAAAAAATTAAAATAAAATTAGTGAATTTAGTGTAAATCAAATTTATAGATGAAATTTATTCATTAATCAATATCAATGGTAAAGTATTAAATTTTAAGAAAAGACAAAATAAGGGCATTTAGGTCATTTACTTACACTTGTATGTGCATGGAAGCCAAGCCTTAAACCTAATGTTTCTTAGGCAATAACTAATAGGCACCATAACTAAGTAATTTTATCACAGAATCAACCCTAAAAGGTTAATTCCACCCGATGCTAGTTCCCGATAATTTAAGGATCAAGCAACAAGAACTTTCATCTGCTTTAGTTCAAATGAAGAAACTAGTTAACACATCATAAATAGATGGTTTTGTAAGGATTGTTTGGGAAATGCACAACCCTAAGTTCAGTCAAAAAAGAGAACCAAAAAAAAAAAAAAACCCTTATGTCTCTTAAAGTATCTGTACACTCCTAAAGCAAATTTTATAGAATTTCAAAGCATATGAATTCCATATCAAATAAATAATTACACTTTCATACCTCATCCAATTTATCGCCTCCCTTCAAAAGAACAGAGTAATAGAACTTCTGAGATTTGTTATTCACTGTCTCCTCCCTTTCATCTATATAAGCAACACGCAAGGATGGATTCCTGTATTGCATTTTCAGTCATTAAGATGTCATCAAGATTTTAATTTACATGGTGAACTATGACAGTGCATTAAACTATCTCAACTTACTGTAACATGAGATTCAGAATGTTAGTGTAACAACTTCGATCTCTTGCATCACCAATTTTCTGAGCACCATAGACCTGACAAGAAACAACATAGGTAAACTTCATATCTGCCAGAGCCTGTGCGAAAGCCGTATGCCTGTTCCTAACATTTTCCAAAGTCCAGTTTCTACCAGAATCTGCTAGGAAACAAAGGAATAGGTTATTAATACACTTGTCAAGTTAACAAATTTAAAAAATATTGCTAACACAGAAGATATTGATTTAGAACTGTAATCCAATTTATCAGTGAAAGTAACTACAAACCAGTATCTTCCGCAAGTTCAAGGAAGCATTGCAGTTCTAGAGCCTTTTTATAGTTCATCATCCCTCTCACTGTTCAAAACATGGATGCATGTATGAAATAGCTCATGTAAAGATATGTGTATATATAACTCTAATACAAGATGGATAGCAAAATTTTTTATCATCCCGACCTGTTCTAGAAAGTGTCTGCCCTCTGTAAGATACCCACTGACGTATATGCTCTGACCTACTTTCTTCAGTAAGGTTTGGATCATTGATCCGACTCTGGAAATTGGCCCATTCATCTATATGCAGACAGAAAGTTATTCAGTAAGTTCTTACCAACTGAAAAAAAAAAAAAAAAAAAAGCATACTGCAGCTTGGGATCTTAAACANACAGAAAGTTATTCAGTAAGTTCTTACCAACTGAAAAAAAAAAAAAAAAAAAGCATACTGCAGCTTGGGATCTTAAACTCACCGGGATATATTTTCTGTAGGTAAAACAGAAGCGATATTCCATCCTCATTTTCCTTATTAAGTTCTTCATTAGAATATAAAACATCTTCTTTGTAATAAGGTGTCAAAACACTATACAATGAATCAGAAAAAGAAGACTTTTGTTAAAGAGTGTCAAAGATAATAGGAGCATGCAAAAATTTCATTTAACTGTAGACTGAAGAAAGCACATGACGATATATAAAGGTAATCAAAAGGAGAAGAAAACTTTGAATTCAAGTTCTACTTGGTAACACCAGAACCATCAATCCCTTACATCTGATCTACTTGCAGCAACTAGTCACCATCAAGCGACTGCTGGTCACCTCTATTGTATCTAAGGTTTCCATTTTACTAATAGAGATCTTTTTGCTTGTTTCCCCAAAAGATTATAATAAAAATAAAGAAGTTTGATGACATCGTGAACTTTAAAATAGATTGCTTTTCTTTTCCATTAGCAGGCCTACAACATTTTGAGTAAAATGATGTCTGGACTGACTTACCTAAAGGAGAGCATGTCACGAACTTTTGGTGCACTTGGCATATTCATAAATAAGGAGTTCGCAAAGAAAGTGATACGGCGACGAGCATCCAAATTTGTTGGCACATTTATGGCAGATTCTTTAACAGTCAAAAGCAAACAGAGCCTAACAACCTACAGAAAATGTAAAATTTAATAAGAGATCTCAAAATAAATTTGTTGCACTATATTGAATAAGTAAGTGACAGCAAGAGTGCCTTTTCCTTCCAGGATTTGTTCTCTGTAAGTTCAATATTTAACTTTTCAAATCTCTGTTCTTTCCCCCTGCTTGAGTGAGCTCTTGTGAGGATTCTACAGAGAAGAGTAAAACCCATTGCATGTATTAATCACGAAGGCTCATCTATGGTAACAATACAAAAAAAGAAGAAGCTGGCACTTCTAAGAAGTTTGTATTGGTCAGCACTCACTCATTGCCATTAACCATAATATCCTGAGTGATAATTTCCATGATATCCTGGAGGACATTGATTATGTGAGACTTCTTTGTGTCAACACTGTCATAATCAGTTGATAGCTGTCAAAAAACCAATATGAGTACTTAGAACTGAAAAACATTAAATGTAGACCATCTCTAAACTGTGATTACTGAGGAATGTTAAAAACTAAGGAAATATATTACCAGGACTTTCAGAAACTTCTCTAACTTCTCACTGAGTGAAGGCATCCCACTCATGCGAAATTCAGTCAAAAATGAACCGTTTTGTATACTATTGTCTACTCCAGAACAAATCTGCCTCACAATCCTGTTTCATAAAAGGGAAAGGGAAGGGAGTTACAATTACAAGAAAAAAGTTCTTTTTTTGTTATCCATAAAGTATTCTACATGGCCATAGATTGTAATGTGGAGGATTTAGCCTTACATCCTGTCAGAGTCATCTTCAAGAAGACGATCGATTATATCCCGTAGTGTCTCATAACACTCAATTATTGCTGAGTGCATATAAGGATCATTCTTTATCTTCTTAAATAAATCGTCGTCGTCTTTCCCTCTGAAATCCTTTGCCATGTCCAGTGCAATTGGGATCTGAAGTACGTCAAAAAAAGAAGTTAGAAACAAACAAAAATAATGATTTATTAATGATATTAACAATAACATGNAACATGAACAGCAGTCCAAGAATTTACCTTACTAGCAAGCAGAAAAGGTGGCCACTGGACAACAGAGATATCAGATGACGAATATGGCACAAGCAACAGGTCTCTTTCCCTAAGAAATCAAAGAAAATATTAGAAACTTACAAATTATGCATTTGATAAAAGACAAACTTCTTAAGCAAAATGCAGTCCTCACTCATCACTGAGCAGATCCTCTTTTCGCATGGATTCGATGAACTCATTCCACACCTGAGAAAAATTTAGAATAGCCTTCCGATGTAATGAATCATCCTGCCATGATGAAGCATTTATGTTAGCGAAAGACACAGACGATCAGGAAAGGTTCAGGACATTGCATATACAAGTCGCCAAAAGATATGATGATTCACTTTGCATAAAAGTTTTAAGGGTTGGTTGGGATGTTATTATTTACCTTTCCACAACGGTGAACGTGATTTCATACATATATAAATAAGAAACTGGACAAAATTTTATTGATGAGGATAAATACATCAAAGATCATCGGAACTGGAAGTCCACAACAAAAGAAAAGAAGCAAACGAAACAGAAAAACATATTTGAAAAAGAAAATCAAAACACAACAGCTTACCAATCCCTCTAAATAAAGAAAAACGAAATCACTTGAAATTGTTTCGTAATCAAAGCCCATAGAGACACAAGGATATGAATCTTAACCCATCACAGGTTGCCATTTATACAGTAGATGCATATAATAACAATAATAGTAATAATATTGATAACAAAAAATAATGATAATAATATTATATATACTGGACATACATACCTCTATAATAGGAAAAGAGATCCCTAGATGCAAATGGTATTTCTAACCCCTACACCACAGGATAAGAGTTTAAGAGATAGAGATGTGTGTTTCAATAATTATTAATCACTGTCACAAATACCAGAAATCCTTGCTTTCTGGTAAGTGTCAGCAGGTATTGAATGAAGTTTTCAATGTAATCTTCTATTTTATTGATTTCTTTTTCTCTTTTATATTCTTTCCTACTTGTTTTATGCTTCCTTATCATTCACTTATTATCATTTTCATTAAAAAAATCACATCAACCATATCCTATGCCATCCAGCATCCCAAATTCAAAATGAATCACCTCCTTTTCTGTTTAGAATGGAACTCATTCGGCATGTAAAATCAATTGAAATGCAGACAGTTAAGTACACTGACACAAATATTGACAAATTTTTGGTTGATAAGAAACAAAAAGCACATATATTGAGAGATCAATAAAAATCAGAACTACCATGTAACCTCCTTTCTCTGCATTTGATGGCACAAGACGGTCACAAAAAGCTAAAGGTACAGCGTCAAATCTGGACCGCAACATTCCAAGTGTCCGTATCTAAGAAATGAAAAATGTACACATCAATAATCAGGAGAAATATCAAAATAGCCTAAAACACACAAATTTAGTATAATGAAGTATGAAAGACAACTGAAGCTTGTGTACATTAAATACACAGTTGGGTTATACAGGATCAGCAAATATTATAAACCACCAGTAACTTTATGGGAACATTTAGTCACTGACCTCACCCAAATGGCTTAGTGCTCCATGAATTCCTCCAAAAAGAGTAGAATATATAGCATACCAAATTTGAGGATCCATAAAATAAACCTGCAAGGCCATAAACATATTACGATCATAAAAACTTCGAAGTTTAATAAACTAAATATGACATAAAGCCATGAGGTTTGCATTCCCAAATGTTCATTTATTTTCCACTTACCAGGACGATTGGAGCCCATACTGCAATCACAACTCCAATATTATGGCTTACTGCAGCAATTTCAGAATGTCATAGATGCATTACCCAAAATAAAAAGAAAGTGGAAACAGTTAAACAGAATTTTCATTTTAGAAGAAAAGGTGAATTCTTACCATCGGGAAAAAATTCATGCCACTCGTAGTTATCAATAGGCATCTTCATGATCAGCTTTGTTGGTTCAACTAGTGGCAGTATCTATTAACAGATTATGTAAATTATTGCTTAGGAATTTCCCAAGTAAGAATCAGTTTACATAAATTAAAACACATGTTAGCACAGAATCAGTTTACAAGTTCTTCCTGATCAAAAGTTAAAGGTATGGCACAAATTTGGCATAAAAGCATATATAGTTGGGCAGCAAAGGAATTTCAACATGTGTATTAAGTTTTATAACACTAAGAAATATAGAAAAGGTTTTTCAATTTTGACACCTTGATTGGACAAAAAATTTAAAAATGCTTATGAACACTTTCTTAAGGTTGCTAGTCATATGAAATTACAGGTGTTCAGGTAATTTTTCATTATGAAAATACTTAAGAACCAAACCTTGTATTTCAAGTCCTCGTTTATAACAAAAGATAACAACTACTAGCCAAAACCAATATCATGCTAAAGTACTGTAGCAACAAAAACCTAACGGTTGGGTTCCAGCAGTGCAGTAAATAAATGAACAAACAAACCACCACAATTACATGGTTTGGCCTTTGAACTATGCCCATTTTACTATGAAGCAGAAGAATAAAAGGTGACGATGAACAGTTTCAGAGAGAAAGATGTAGTACTAAAGCAAGTAAGGTTTTAAGGATTCAATATTAGTTTTCAAGATCTGGTTGCAAGGATCACATAATAAAGCAGTTATATTATAGAGAAAGAAAAAGAATCATGATAAAGTGTGGACAAGTGAAGAACAATTAGTAGGGAGACAGAGAAACTGAACATCCAAATTACTGGCAATTGACCACTTAACTGCAGCACTACTTTCTCCTATCATTCCCTTTCGCAATCACCTTACCTTGCCAACACCTATTTGAAAAAATTGTAATTTCATTCTTGCTACTTGTGGGAGGTGTTGTACTATTTAATTTCATTAGTTTCTTTCTAGCTTGCAAGTTTGTCTTGACTGGTGCACAATCATTGTAGAATAACTATAATCCTCTCTCCTCCCTCCACCTCTCTTCTTAATTTCAAGAGTATTCATTGGTTGGACAAAATCAAAAAAGTAAAAAAAAAATTCCTCTCATCTTAATTTCATTTTTTATGCCTACCTAATTTGAGGACAGAGCTGTTTTAAAAGTAAGTGGCACTGGTTCATGAAGAAGGGGGAATGCATTGGACCATTAATCCTTTCTCCTATAATTCATTTTAATCTGAAGAACCAAACTTAAAATTTAGTTTAACTATAAGCTTTTTGAACTTTATTGTAAACTTCACAAATAATAGACTCCCCAAAATAGGTCTGTGTTTTAACAAACCAAAAGTTCTTCTAGGTAAGGGTGTTTTGGCAGTCTATGATAAGAGTTTGAGATGATCATGAGCAGGGTAGGGAGGAAATGTGTTGAAGTAGCTCATGAAAAAGGGGGATGAGTATTGCTTTAGCAATTTTACCCTCATTAAATTAAGAGATGTGATTGTTTAGATTATAATTGGGGTTCAAAAAACACCACTCCTACTTATATAGATTCGTACATTTTGATAAAAATCATCCGGAAAATCAAAATGAAGTTGACTGATAAAATTATATGACAGGCTAATTTAGAATTAAAAAAAAAAAAAGGATAACAAAACTTTCTCAAAATTCTGAACTTTAATACCAGTTTATTATAAGCATCCCCAAGGTGCACAATTTAAGGAAATAACAGTACATCCCAGAGTACAAATATCTTTAACTCTTAAATGAAAAACAAAAGTTCTATAACCTTAGAATTAATAGATGTGATTTCTAAAACCATGCAAGTTTCACCTCCATTAGCAGTCACACAAATCTAATATGCTTAAAAACTTAACTTGTCTAATTCAAATGCTATCCAAAATGCATCCAAGGAATTCTCTCTTCCATACCTTCATCAGAAGAAAAATGAATCCCACATGATATTAGGAAGACATGAATGACCCACTCGAAAATGTGGTCTGCTTAGTATATGGTCCTTATTGCTACTGCAAGCATCAGCCTTCCCCAATTAAGATATGCTTGTACTTGAAGTTTGGAGCAGTCAAAAGTTCAATCTCTTAATGTATATTAGCCACATTAAGGGGTTGCCTTGAAGGAATACTGCTCCAGTAACACTAGCTACCATTTCTTTATTTTCCATTCTAAGTTGCACAGACAATTTAATTTTGTTAGTGCCATGTGAGGCACAAGGTGATAAAGTTTTTTTTACCCTGAGGCAGCATCTTCATCTATATACACATACCTATACATGAATACACGCGTACGTACTTATATATCTATATATTTATATTGATAAGTTCATGAATGCATAATGACTATTCCTTTGTGTCTAGAAATGTGTTTGCACTGATATTAGCAATAACTCTTATTAGATTCAGATATTAGCAATACCACTTATTAGATTCAGGTAAGTGATGAAGAAAAAGAAATCACCTCCACATAATAGCTGAATGCTAGCTTGCTGATTAGCAGCATGATCCAAAATAATGTATACCTGGGTGTATGAAAATCAATTCTGTTAATGGAGAAACGGCACATCCAAATGATAGCAGCATTAAGGAACTAGATCTTAAATCCCCAAAACCCCTCAAGAAAATAGGGGGAAATTGATAACCAAGACCATCCTATTAACTTACTTCAGAAGTGAGAACATGCTCTCATGCATGCCTCTTCCTACGTACAGTTTTGGCTGCAGAATGGCAAAATGTACAGGAAGCAAGGTCAGTCAATTTACAAAAAACAAGGAAAACTATCAGCAACATCAAGAAGACAACAAGAACATCAATAAAAAAGTAACCATTCAAGATAATCTTACCTGAGCCCACCACATAACAAAAGTGATGATACGCCAATTTGAACGCTCCATAGTTCTCCGTAGAAATGGAAGAAAAAACATTATAGCAGCCAATAGATTGGGTATTAAATAAATTGCAACAGCAAAAGTATAAAACGACTGGCCTTGCCAATCCCCAATCCAGTTGCTAAAAAATTTCACAAGTCCAGTTGGATTCTGCACAGAACTGACATAACCAATTGGCAGAACCACGACCCATACAGCTGCTACAGCAAATTTTGCGAGGTACCGTAGTATCTGGGTAAATTTCAAACTTTTCCAGGCATTGAAACTGAGAATTATATCCAGAGAAGCTGTACAAAAGTTGACATTGAAGTAAGAAAGTCAGTAAAAACTGTTCTGTCTAATACATGCTTTTGAAACAGGATATGTATGCACAACTAGTAACTGTTGCATTAGTAACTCATTGAAGCTTAAATTTTGCTGAAAGCAATGCTCCATAGGGCCTAGTTTAATTCTGTGTACAATTACAAGCAGTGCAAAAATAACTAAACAATAGGGGTGGGCACGGGTTCGGTCAGGTCAGGTCGGGTCGGGCTTTGCCCCACCCGACGGGTCGAGAAATTTGGGCCCGAATTCGGGTTTTGACAAAAAAGAACCTGACGGGTCGGGTTTCGGGTCGGGTCGGGATCAGATTTCTTATACGCTAAATAAATTTTTTAAAGAAAGTGTATCTCTAAAGAATTGCAACTCAGCGGTAAGGGGGCCAGCGTAGTGAGTTTGTTAATGTCTGGGTGATGGGTTCGAATCACATCTTTCCCAATTTTGTCAAAGTTTAAATATTTATTATGTAATAAATAAAATATTTACATAATTATGTTAAAAGGGCTTGTAACCCAGTGGTAAAGCTGTAGATGTGGTTAAAGGAGGTTGGGGGTTTGAATCATATTGACTCCTAAACTTTTAGAAATTAATATTTTCGGGTCGGGTCGGGTTTTCAGGTTTGATATGAAAACCCGATTATGACCCAAAACTCGACGGGTCGTGCTTCTCCGACCCGAAGTCGGGTTTCCATAAAAGATGACCCGAAAAAACCCGAAATTTCGGGTCGGGTTTGGGTAAACCCGACGGGTCGGGTATAATTGTCCACCCCTACTAAACAATGATATGGAGAATGAAATTCAAATCAGTAGTCATACATCAGCCTTACCTTGCAGAAAATTAAGAAATGCTTGAGTAATGAAAATGCTCATTAAACTTCTAAACACATCATCATCAAAAATAGCAGCTAGCGATCCAGAAGAACTCCATGCAATAATTACCATAGCCTAAAACCACAAAATGTACAAATTCTGTTAATTCTTACTAGGAATTGGAGAAAAGTAATATTCTAAAATAGTAAGGCAACCTGAAAAGCCATTATCAAGAATATCCACATCCGGTCAAAACTTCTATAAAGGTGCCAAAATGTGCGGGCTTCAACAAAATTAGTTTTTGGCTTCCTCTTTCCAGCTTGTACTTGGTTAGGTCTCTGCTCACAAGCAAATATGCTTTAACAAATCATAGCAATTACAAAAAATAAAAAAGAAGAAAAAATACAACTTTAATAAGGAATTCAAAATATGCAGCAAGGGACACAATGACTTTAAACAAATTGGAGGCAAGGAAAATAAATTTAAAACACTGATAGATATAGGACCGAGGGCAGCGATTACATCCCGTTAGTCAAAAACGGCGGTTCAGTGTCAAATGAAAGCTTTAAAATAGTTTCAAGTTCAAAGATTGGTGAATAAGATAAACCTCCACTGCACTCTTGGCAATAACAGAAAAATGGAAAGTTCGGGTAAAATTTAAAAAAAAAAAAAAAATCCCATTAAGAACGTAAGAATTTAGTATTTTCTTTAAAAAAAAAAAAAAAGACTAAACCATCCTTATACCATCATCTTTATCACCACAGTCATTTTCTTACCACATATCTAACCCTCCACCACAAAAATCCACGTAGTCAATGAGAGATGGCAAAATGTCTACAGGAGAATGAAAAAGAACAGTGGAGGAGTAACTGAGCTATACAAAGCAGTCTAGATCTTATAAATCATCTGAGTATAATAAATAGAAATAGTCTTTTTCCTTGCTTCAAAAACATCCTATAAATTTTCCATCTATTTGAAAACCCTTTTATAGTTAAGATAAATAATGTCATCAAAATCCTTCGGGTTTGTTTGTTTATGTATTAGAAAAACTATTTTCTGTTCTGCATATTTTCTAATGCATTTCAAATTCAAATATCAACCTCAAAATTCAATTCCAACCACAAATCTTACTTAAACATCAAATCTTTTAAAAAATTAAAATACCAAATTCATAAATAAACACACCCTCAGTAATGGAGACCCAAATAGAGACAACTCGATGAATTTTATCCTAAAGATAGTTTAATTGTTCCTCTCTTTGATCTTCAAATAATCAAATTATTTGTTTCTTGTTAAATTACCAAAATTTAACTATAAAAGCACATCTGCAAAACATATTAGCCTTTTTCCTTTTCCAAAAGTAAGAATATGTTCCATTATAGAGATTCATAATATTCCCAAACAATCCACAAGATATTGGTTTCTTAATATAGTTAGGCCAAAAATTAGATGCTACTAAGTAATGAAGAAATAGGTTATTTGCATCTCTTCGTTTTTCCCACAAACAACGTACCAAGTTCGAGAAAGACTCTTTTGAACTTAGGGGGTGATTTTAGACTTCCAAATCATCTTGTATTGCCAAAAGTCAATGCTGCAAAAAGTAGTGGATGACTGTAGAATTAGGAAGAAGAGCTTTTAGTGAAAATTAAACTGAGAAGGCCTAAGATCGTGTGGATTGGAGATTCCTTGATCTTGTTTTTAAAGATAGGGATTTCGGACCTACATGGAGGCAGCGGATTCAGGGATGGCTATCTATAAATTTTTCCACTTTCATTAATAAGCATCGAGGGGGAAATTTTGAGCTTCGAGGTCTTAGATAAGGGAATCCTCTTTCTTTTTTTTAATTCACTTAGGTGGTGAGTGTTTTAAGTATACTGATGGACAGGACCCTTGAAGCTAATTTAATTGACAGGATCTCAACTAGTAGAAAGAACTTAATTGTTTCACATCTTCAATTTCCAAATGACACTATTTTGTTGTCCTCAGGTGATAAGATCAAAATTGAAAGCCTTCTTTTGTGGTGGAGATTTTTGGTATGAATTAGGTCAAAAAGACAATATATCCGAACCTTAATGATAAGGAATGAGGTTCCTCAAACAACAATCAAAACAGGAGAAAAATTATAGGGAAATTTAGAAGAAGAAAGTAGAAGAAACAATGGGAAAAAATTGGTGAGAAATAAACAAATTTGAGGGAAAAGACAATCTTTTATACAAGAAATAAAAAATCAATACTCATCAAGTCTAAAAAATAAAAACAACTAAAGCCACTCATTTATAGCATCTAAAAACATATTTCGACTAGGAAATAGGTTTCTAATAGAAATCCAATCTAAACTCAACTAGAAATGACAAAAACAAATTAGGATTGTTTCTAATTTAGGAAGTCAAAATCCCTAATAATAGTCACAATTCATTTTATTATAATCCTTAAAAATCAAATAAAATCCTTAATTTCATTCTTAAGTTGTCCCAGACCAATTAATAGCAAGAATAAACTCTAAGAAGTAAAAGTGAATGTTTTAAGGAGTAAATAAAGGTGTAATTTAAGAAGTTTGCCCCTAAAGTATCTTGGTTTTTGGGTTTCTATGATGGAAAAGGTTGAAAAATGATTAGGACATTAGAAAAAAGACTTTCCTTCTCATGGAGGTAAATTTATATTGATACAATAAGTCCTATCTAGATTACCTACATATATTTTTTCTGTTATGAAAATTCTATGTAAGGTAGCTAATAGGATCAAAAAGATAATGAAGTATTTTCTTTGGGAAGGCTTTGGTGATAGCAAAAATATCCATCTAAAAAAAATTAAATGTAGCCACTAGATCACATAATAAAGGGTGACCAGTAATGTGCAAAAAGTGATCGAGCTTTATTGGGCAAATGGCTATTGATAAAGGTTGCATTGGTGTTTGGCTTAATAACGGTTTTACCATCTAGTACTGTCATCACATGCTCTTTACTAATATCCTAACAAGTTTGATAAAAAAATAAGAAAACCCCTCAAGACATAAAATTACTCATACTCTATGTAATTTTACCTCTTTCAATCTTTTCTGAGAAGAACCTGAATACATTAAAGTCTCTCCTTATATACCATTCTAGTTACATAAATATATAATTCAACTAACACTTTCCCAAACCTCATTCTAAACCAAGAGCTATTAGGATTATAGACCTTATTTAACCACTAGCTACCTTCACTTGGAATGTACTTTAATGGAGATTTAAAAATTCTACTAATAAGGATTCCTCAACCTTGA
Organism: Bursera palmeri; assembly: GCA_026225775.1. Classification (NCBI taxonomy): domain Eukaryota; kingdom Viridiplantae; phylum Streptophyta; class Magnoliopsida; order Sapindales; family Burseraceae; genus Bursera; species Bursera palmeri. Next base: position 18,274 of record JANKKB010001146.1, read on the forward strand.
TCAGCCTCATATTCCAAAGAAAAAGAATGCTTTCAGCCTAACCAACTGAAAAGGGGACACTCAATTAAAATATCTACCTCTATGAAGTCCAAATCACCCTCCTAGCAATTATTATCATAATCTGTATATTGACTAACTATTGACAAAAAAAGTGAAGACATATAGTTCATTATTATATTGTATCATTAATATATTATTATGATAATACCCAGTTCATAGAATTACTTAACCTAAATTTTTATTAAATAAACCTTAATATTCAAAAACTATTAACAAAAATTTCTTCCATATGTTTTTCTCCTCCACAAATAGCCATATTACACTAATAACATCAGTAGTATATAAAATACAGATAAAAAATAAGAACTTGAGCAATAAAAATATTGAAAAACATATAAGGGAGAGAGAGAGAGAAACAAGAAAGATATACATCTCGTGAAAGTGATGTGTCATCGACATGCACAAAAAAATCTGCATTGACGTTCATTGGCCACCCTAGCTTGAAACATCTTTCAGACCTAAAAATTTCATTTTAGGGGGCAGAGGAAGGTGTTTCAGCTAATAATAATATGGTTTAATTACAAAAGCAGAAGTCACTATTCAGAAAACTCACCAAAAGTACTCATTTAGATCATCATAATTTCTCCATCTTGAATGGCTTGCTGTGCCTCCTTTGTTTCTCCTAGCTTCCTTTTTCACAAATATAATCAACTTTTTGTTAGGAAGTTGTAAGCATGTGAACAGATAATATTAGCAGTTCACTAAAATAATAATTACCTTGGACAAGACCTGGTAGAGAGGGTATATCACAGTTCGCAAAAATGTTTCTTCATCAGGCGCAGCTGTTTGGTACGTGGCTCCGGTGACAGAGTGCACAGTGGTCAACAAATGTTCATTAACTTCATTTGCCATCTTAAACAATCAAGAAAACAAGAATACAGTCATTTTCAGTTAACAGAAGAGAGTAAGACATCAGTTGAAAAATAAAAAAGGATCTATAGGGGTGTACAATAAAAAAGCCTGACAATTTTTATACAATTTTAGGACCATCAGACCCAAGCACTTCGTATGATTTTATTCATTTCATAATTAATGCATCTTGTAAATGACATATATAAGATCAATCTTAACCATGCAAATGCTTGGATCCAATGGTCCAAATGTTATGTTAAAACTTGTATAAAAATCCACAAGTTTTGAGTTGTTAACAACATTACATGTAAATAAATGTAGCAACATGAGATACACAAACTAGTTATACTCAATTACTATAGGGCTATTGTTTCCTATAAAACTAACTAAAAAATAAAAAACAAAAAATAAAACCACACATACACACATCAAGGTGAAGAGATTTTGGCCGCCTATACAGCAGAACAGGCAAGTCACAACAATTTTTCTTTAGATAAAAAACATAAATAACTTCATTAAAGGTGCTACAATGAGAGTACAATTATCATTAACCAGTGTACTTGTAAATCATTCTACATTTTCCTTTATATAAATACTCAATTTCTTAATTTAAAAAATAAACAAATAAATAACATTAACAAGTCATCCACTATAAGGACAAAACACTTGAAAAATGCTCACAACACAAAAAGATTTCAAAAAGATAAGAGTAACAATATTTTTTTCCAAATTTTATTCTGAATCCCCATCCCAAGTGATATGTTAAATTACCACATCACTCTCGACATCACTTCATCATTTATGTTATTATGTCCATCACTTATCACATCTCTTAAAATTGACACTTGAGATAACTTTTTAAGATGGATAGTATTGTTTAAAAGATAATTATAGAAGAGCATCCATGATTCAAGTCACAGTTGAGTAAATTGAAAATACCATCATGTTCCTGATTTGGCAGGATAAACACATGGAGATATATGTTTCAGTCTACAAGTCATTTCTTTTATAAGTAACAGAGCAAAATGTAATAGTCAGATAAGTTTATATTTCATTCTATCCTCTTCTTTCGATAAAACTTTAAGAATTTAAACACTAATGACTAATTACTATTTATTGTTGCTAGAGAAAGAGAGAGGAAACCTATACTCATGAGATTAGTGGTAAGATAAGCCAAGATAAGAACAGTCCAAAAACTCATAACAGAAATTAATAATAATAATTTAGAAACAACCTTGATGTTCAGTTGAATGAAAATTCACCATGGCACAATAAAAACAAACTTTGAAGAAATAATATTATAGAACTTGTAACAATAAAGAATGGCATATAACAAAAGGTAGAAACACTTTGCAAATGTAGAATCTCAAAATCATCAAAAATGTTTCATTAGTATTAAACATACATTATGGAAGATGTAGCAAATGCATTCAGGCATAAATCGAATATTTGAAGCTTCACCCCAGATAAGAAGATAGAGTGCAATGTAGATAAGCTGAAGCTGCCGTGTGTCAAAACCTATGGGGGTCCTGCAAAGTGAAAATAATCCACTGACTAGATAAAAATCTAAGTGCTCAGCTTCTTAAACACAGTGACAGAATTCCCAATATACTCAAGTTCTAAGTTTATAAACTAGAAAGCATTAATTATCAATAACTCACCTAATATTTGAATCACAACGCAAATACTTACACCATGACCGATAATTCTTGAAAATTTTGTCCATCAACTTCTGTATAGTGTCACTACTCAGCTGTTGCAATAAGCTATTATCAATCTTCAATATACAATGACATAAGAATATAACCAAGAACGGCGAGTAAGCAAATTGATAGAGAAGCGATATCAAGGAGTATAAAGCAGCCCATGTAAATGTTTACCTCAGTATAGTTACCAAGATTCTTATGCCGTACATCCATATTGGCAAGAAGCAGTATTAGGTGCTCCCTCTGGTTTGCTACATTTCCTTTCTTCAATCCCCACAAAAATGCAGTAACAGAATGCCATCAGATAAAAGTGATACATTTCTTGTCAGAGATTCATTTAGTATATACAATACAATTAGTATAATCACCCTTGAATCAAGAGAACATTGCTAAAGCCTCTCTAAAAGGTGAAAAGGTCCCACATGCAGACCTTGCATGCATGAACTAACATGATTACAAAAATGTAGTACATGGCTTTTGTTATAAATGGAAAAAGTTACATGGTAATTTTCTGGCTTTGCAAAGAATATGTAAAACAAAGTGACAGCATATTCACCCTAAAATTCCTTGTGGTCACAGATGATTTTATAGAAGAATCTGTTTTAAGGTTTAAACTACACATGGTTTAGCGCAAAAAAATAATAATAATAAACAAATAAATAAGTGAGTCAGCAACTTCAAGGCTCCATTCGTTCATATGACTAATGAGCATTCATATTGTCAGGTTCAAGCAATGAGCATTCAAAATAAGATGTGTATGACCCAGATGCAAAAGATGGTATTATGAGAAATGAAACAGCTAGCTATACCAAAAAAGGGGTAGAACAACCATAAAATTATAAAATAAAATAAGTTGTTAGACAAGCTATTGACAATATGACTCTGGTTACAACGAAATAAAGGAAAGGATTCGTATAATCAACCTAATTATTCGGACTTGAGGCTCAGCAAGTTAAGTCTCCCTGGTGAGACTAACTCAATTGCTAAATGATTATACCTTTCTCCAGATTTCTTAGTTAGGAGGAAAGGATGTGGGAGTTCTTACAGTGACATTGTGTCTAGAGGTATAGATTCCTTTACCCTTGTGAGGTTCAAAATTCAAATCTGAGTTCATCATCGATTTTTGAACAAGCTACAGCAGCTATGAAGTGGGTTGGGTACAGGGCTAGCTTACTAATAAATTATGCAAAGCCAGTGGCATGTGAGATGCAAATTGAAAAATGAAAAGAAGAAAGAAATTCAAAGCATAATATACCTGAAAACCAAAAAGTGACGAAAGCCAATCAAGTATGTCAATGACAGATTTATCCCCCTCCTCAAAATCAGCATTAGGAACATCAGATGTCAAACGAACTTTGGAGACAGGAAGGTTACGCACATTACGTAGAGCATGAAGTGCAGCTTTTATCTATACTCCAAGAGGGGAAAAAAGGTAATCATGGTGTATAACTAATGATTACAAATGAAATCAAGATAATAAATATAGCAGATGTGCAACCTCAGGAAGTTCCATAATTTCTGGCTTAGCTCCAATAGCATTAAGTGGAAGAATATTATAATGTTCATACAGTTCCCTTTTCTTCTTAACATCTTCGGCATATTGGCGGGTCTGCAATGACAAATTAATTGTGCACCCACCATTTCAGTATTCCCATATGCAACCATGAACTTAGAAAATTGTTGTGATAAAGATAATATACATCTCAAACCTGTTCATCAACTTTTGCTGTAGGTACCACTGTTTTCAACACATCATACAATACTGAAGCAATCTGCAACATCTTAACCATCTCCTCCCTTCAATAATAAG
>JANKKB010001148.1:0-15657 GCA_026225775.1 Bursera palmeri
TGGCTCTGTCAACAACAAAGATTTTGGTTTAGAGAGGGGAGGAGATGTTTTAGAGAACTGTTTAGAGAAGAGAAGAGATTATACGTTTCAAAAAACTGTTTTAGAGAAGAGAAATATGTTAAGTCTTAACGGGACAATTTTAATTGACTAGACCCGTTAAGGCCAGCAAGGGTTAACGGACTTAACGAGTAATAAGGGTATTTTTAGTATTTAAGGTGAGGTTAGGTAGAAGCATCTTAAGATTATTGGATAAACTATTTTTCTTTAGCGTCCTCCGAATCTAGCTATTTATCCTTAATTCTCAAATAGGGTCTAGTAAGGCCCAAACAAAGTAAAATTTGGAATTGAAGTGAAAGACAAATGGAATATAGTAGCCAAATAACGGTAATAGTAAAATTTCCCAGTGGAACTAATCGAGGTACGCATAAATTAGTTTAGATACTCACATTTCAATATATATATATATATATATATATATATATATTATAGTAAAGTCAAATGAAGAGAGGAGAACTGAATGTAAAATTATAGCAAGAGAATTACAAAAGACCTCAGGTCTCTCTTCTTCAGCCCCTATATAGAAAAATTATACTCACATTTTTTACTTCAAAGGGGACAAAATGTAATGTAAGTCTTGGTAAATTTGATGCAATAAATGTCATTTTCGGTGGCAATAAATGGTGGTAACTTTTTTGAATTTGACTAACTTATGTGAAATTATAGAGCAAGAAAAATTATCTATTATTCGATTGTCAGAAATACCTATTTTGAGGCATAGAAGGAATCTTCATGATAAGAACTTTAAGATAAATTTAGATAATGTGAAACTTCTTATCTTAATGACTCCTTTGTAATATCTTGTTGATCGTTATTAAAATAACACAAAAGATTATAAGTTAAATATGACAAAATTAATAAATGAAGATGATCATTTGTATATTGATTTTTTTTTTTAACTCTAGCTGTTATCTCCTATCAAAAGCTTATATTAAAATAAAAAAATAAAAAAATACATATATCTTTTAACAAATACATTTATACCACTTACACAAGGTTGAAGAAAATTTTATAACAATATTTTGAAGAGAAGCTACTATAAGTCAATAATTATTTATATCATTAATAAAGTTTCTATTAAATTTAATGACATAAAAAATTAAACACTTTTTACACAAAGTTGAATAAAATTCTAACAAAATAAGGTGAAGAGAAGTTTTAAAAACCATGAAATATGTAAACCTGTTTGAAGTTTAAATTTCAAGTCAAGAAATATGTATCATGATTATCATTAAGATATAAGATGCTCCCTAACATTACCCAAATAAAACCATTAGTAGATTTGCACCTACTCAATTTTTCTATCACATTTGAGCAATAGGCTCCATTGACCACAGGAAGTCAATAATTATTTATTATGACATAATTCATAATAATTATTTATTTCCATCAATAGAAGAAAATAAGTTTGTATTAATATTAATCAAATGAGTCTATTAATTTATTTGAACCAAATAAATGAATGGCCTTATTTTTTTTTTTTTTTTTGAAACAAGAAAAAAAAAAATCACATAACTTCACTAGTCATTGTCAGCGTCAACTAAGTCAAGGTACAAGAAATAAAAGAAGAAGATAAAACTGAGGTATTTAATAATTAAATTAAAAAAAGGGTATATTTTGCTATTTCAATGCATTACAGGACCCTCAAAGAAAAAAAGGGGACAGAAAAGAGGGAAAGTACCCCTCTTGTTCTCCCGATTTCCCTCCAAATTGAAGTGGGTTTAGAGATTGTGAGGGTTTCAGTCTCCTTATTCGAAACGACAATGGCGTCGTCGTCTTCTTCAACGAGTAGCAGCAGCGTCTACGATATCCCATGGGTAGAAAAGTATCGGCCAAACAAGGTCTCCGATATCGTCGGCAATGAAGACGCTGTGTCTAGGCTCCAAGTCATAGCTCGCGATGGCAACATGCCTAACTTAATCTTATCCGTAACTTTCTTTTCTTCTTCGTTTTTCTTTTTTGCTTTAGTCGTTTCAATCACTTCATTGCAGCTTGAGTATAATATGTATCATGAATTGATTATTGATCGAATTTTGAGTAGTTTTTGGGTGAAACTGTGATAGTGTGATTTAGAAAAGTAATTCATGGAACCCTAAAACGAGTTTGAATCAGGTGAAGTTGAGTTTTCGATAAAAGCGTGAAAATTCAAGGGAGGAATCCCTGAACCCAGAAAAAGAGTGGCCGAGAGTAGGGTTGTAGCTTATAGGCGCGGATTTGTCACGGGCATTGATTCGTTGTTTGGCGAATTGGGTTTTTTCTCTGTTGAACTATTGCCTGAGAGAGATATGAAAAGTAATTCTTTGTTTGGTTCGTCCATTTTGTGTTTTCCGATGAAAATTGAATTGAATTAGAGAATATTTTTATTTATGTCCGGTTCCAGTTCTTGAAACACGTACAATGTTTATAGACATGGAAGTTTGATATACCTTGTGAATTCGAATTGCACAATGTAGCTTTGAAAAAACTGCTATAGTTAGATTTATGGGTTTAAAGGTTTGTGCGTGTCACTGTTTACAATGAAGTGAAATGCAAGGAAAGAGATTAGTCATAGTTTTTATTTTCATAGTGCTGTATGTTTGCCAAACTTCACAGACAACATTGTCCACTCGCTGTATATATTTCAGGGTCCTCCAGGAACTGGTAAAACTACAAGTATTTTGGCTCTTGCACATGAGCTGTTGGGGCCAAACTATAAGGAGGCTGTTTTGGAGCTTAATGCTTCTGATGATAGGTTGGAAAAGGCAGGGTCTTTGTCTTTTATGAATTTAAATTTTCTTATTGCCTGGCTTTTTATTTTATAATCACTATCATTTTCTTGTCAGGGGTATAGATGTTGTGAGAAACAAAATTAAGATGTTTGCCCAAAAGAAAGTAACCCTGCCTCCAGGCAAGCATAAAATAGTAATTCTTGATGAAGCTGATAGGTAAGTGCTGACAATTGTGTCTTATGGAATTGATGATCTAAGTCACCCTCACTTGTTGGCAAGGTTTCGTTAATTAGTTAATTGATCTTATGGTCCTATTCGGTGAAGAATATATTTTGGCAAAAAAGTTAAAACTGTACCATTTTGTTCCATTTGGAAATTATGTTGTAGTTTGATCTCTTTAACATTTGTTTTAGTTTTCAATTTATTTATCTAATGCTCTGTTGAATCCACTTCTTGTGGCTTTGAATTGGACTAAATTTAGCATGACGTCTGGTGCACAACAAGCATTGAGGAGGACGATGGAAATTTACTCAAACTCAACTCGTTTTGCTCTCGCTTGCAATACATCTTCTAAGATTATTGAGCCAATTCAGAGTAGATGTGCAATTGTAAGATTTTCAAGATTATCTGATCAAGAGATACTTGGCCGTCTCATGGTGGTGCTTCAAGCTGAAAAGGTACTGATATTTTCCATTTGGGAACGCTATCATTCTCCTTATGTTAGCTCAAATGTTCAGCTTGGTTTAAAATGAATAAATAAATAAATAGAGGTATTTCAACCATTACTCTGATACAGGTCCATTGTATTGACTAAGACTTATGCATCTAATCTAATTGTTGCAAATATGATTATTCTTTCTTAACTATCTTGGTTTGTTAGAAACTCAATTTTTACTTTTAAGGACAAAATTATATTTGTGCATATTTACATATATTTTTATAAATATCCTGTTGGAAAGTTTTTGTATAAACACTATTCATAAATTTGAGTGGGAGATTACATTTCTTTTTTTAACAAAGCAAACTTTGGTACAATTAGGTTTCCTGGCAAATCCTGTTTGTAGCTGATAACAACAATTTTGAAACTTGAAAAGTTAGTCATGAAATCTTCCTGTTAACTGTACAATCAAAAAGTGATTATTCATAATGATTATAAATCCTACTGCCTCGTAGTCTGCATAGTGTTTAAGTGTTTACATTGAATGTATAATTAATCTGTCTTTTTAATTGAAGGTTCCCTATGTGCCTGAAGGTCTTGAAGCAATTATTTTCACTGCCGAAGGTGATATGAGGCAGGCCTTGAATAACTTGCAAGCCACATACAGTGGATTTCGGTTTGTTAACCAGGAAAACGTTTTCAAGGTTACCACATAGAAATACCTTAGACATTTTCTTTTCTTAAATATGTTGCTGTAGGAACTTAACAATGTGATAATTTGATTATAGGTCTGTGACCAGCCTCACCCATTGCATGTCAAGAATATGGTCCGAAATGTGATTCAGGGGAAATTTGATGATGCTTGTTCTGGTCTGAAGCAGCTCTATGATTTGGGTTATTCCCCTACTGACATAATCACAACCCTTTTCCGTATCATAAAAAACTATGACATGGCTGAGTATCTAAAATTAGAGTTTATGAAGGTACAAATATCTGCCTGGCTCAAGATTTTCCTACTGCTCTTTGGCATCTATTTTTAGCACATTTTTATTCTTTCTACTTTTGAGTTTGCAGGAAACTGGGTTTGCCCATATGAGAATATGTGACGGAGTTGGTTCATATCTTCAGCTATGCGGTCTTCTGGCTAAGCTTTCTGTAGTTCGCGAGACAGCTAAAGCAGCCTAGGTGGTTGTAACTGCAGCCAGAACCTGTTGTTGTCAGGCCTTTGTAATGCCAATAATGAAAATTTCTACCTAAACATCTGTATTGGCTAGATCCTCATATGTACGTTTGGGATGAAAATTTAGATTAAAAATTTAAAATTAGTAATATTATTTACATTTTAACTATCAAATTAAATTATCAATTACTTCAAGCATCAGTATGCCAATAATGAAAATTTCTACCTAAACATCTGTATTGGCTAGATCCTCATATGTACGTTTGGGATGAAAATTTAGATTAAAAATTTAAAATTAGTAATATTATTTACATTTTAACTATCAAATTAAATTATCAATTACTTCAAGCATCAGTATTTGAGTGAATAATAATAGCCTTAATTGAACGGAATAGTCTTTGATAGCTTAAAGCAAGCTTCGCACAGATTTGAGGAGAAAAGGGTGTTTCGAGTGAATGGATTTTGTGGGTATTTTATTTTTGTTGGGTTGAATTTTGTTAAATTTGGGTATTTGTTAGTTAAGGTAGGGCCGGTGGTTAGGGGATCAGTGAAGTTTGGATGTAGAAAAATCTAAGAAAGGAAGTATAGAGGAGTGAGAAAATTGTTTTGTTTTTGGACACATGATGAATTGAAGTATTTTTAGATTAATACATTGCACTTTAAACCAAATTTTTTATTATCATATTTTTTGATAAAATAAAACAAGGGTAAATATCACTTTATACATAAGAATTTGTGTCCATTAATATATTTTCTAATAACTATTTCAAATGGGATTACTAAATGAAGCCTCGGAGGTAAATTGTTACTTAACTCGAAATTGGAGGTGTTGGTTGAAACAATTGATTACTTGCACTAGATGAATGTAACTTTGTGTCTATGACATTTTTTTTCAAGAGATTTTTTTACCTTTTAAACGTATGGAATGACAACTCCTCTTGTCTTTTTTCTCAACGACCACCATCAACGGAGTAAGGTTGTTTTTACATTTATAATATTAAACAAAGAACTTAATATCTTTATCATTTTTAAAGGTCACTAGTATAAAAAATTTAGAGGTATCATAGAAAAATATAGCAGTAAGTTTCAAAACATATTTGTCGTGTTAAAATCCTAGTTTCACATGCAAAAGATCAATCAATTGAGTATATTAAACATCTCTCGCAATTGTCATTCCCTTTACTTAACCATTGATATAATTAAGTTAACCAATTCGAACCGTCTCCCAACAACCACCGTAATGCATCATGACACACATCTCTTCCATTGCTCTCTCTCTGTATATCCACTCAGGAAAAAAAAAACGGACAAAAAAAGAAAGAATTAGAAAAGAAAACAGTAAATGAGATACTTTCTCATAGAAAGCCTATCAAATCTTTTCATATCATATCAGAAAATCAAATAATAATAATAAAAAATTAATTAATTAAATACAATATTCTCTATGGTTTAGAACCGTCAGTTTTTACGGTACATAAAATTGACGGATGATTCAAATGATAGTTCAAAATGATTGTCCTGACTTGAAACAACTATTAACATGACAGTTCAAAATGACGGTTCAGATTCCAAACTACCGTTAAATTTAAAATAATGGTACCTTTGGCTTCAACTGTCATTTTGGACCATCATTTTGTTCGAGGTTTCGTGCCGGAGCCTTCATTTTGAATCGTCATTTTAACGGCACTTTTGAGCCTGGAAAGTAATTTTTTCCCGCCCCTTCCACCGTCATTATTTGGACCGTCAGTTTTTTGAACCATAAAAAATGGTAGTAAAAAAAGTACAACTAGCGAAAAATAACGATCTTAGGATTGGGGGAACTGAAATCATTTATTTCAAAACAAACTGGGTTTTCCAGATAAAGCATTCATCAAATGCAAAAACATTCTTCAAATGCAGACTTCTAAATCACATTCATTTTTTAATTTAAACATCCGCCACAACAATACCATAAGACCCATTTAAATAACCAAAACAAATATTGGGAAAAAACAACAATCAAAGTAGATAAAATCCAAGATATGACTAAAACAAATTACCTTAGTTGTCTTCTCAATCGCATGTTATATTACTGCTTGAATAAAATTGTGATTTCGGCAAGGGTAGAGAGCCAGCCAAAGGGACGGAGAAGAAAGAGTTGAGATAGATCAAAGTAATAAATGGATAATGTAACGTAACGAAAAGGATAACTCTTATTATTAAAATGAAGTTGTAAATGGGGATATTAAGGGAAAATTACATGGGAATAGTTAGGGGATCTAAGAAGTATAGGGCTATGGTTATTTTTCAAAGGTTGTTTTGGCAAATTTCTCCAATATTGATCCATAGTTTTAAATTATTGATCATTTGCTTTAAATTTTTAAAACAGTCGAAAAATAATTTAAGATTATTAACGTGGGGTCACATTCGTCATATATGTTTTTATATATTAAATTTAATTTGTTTAAAATTTATATTATTTCAATTATATGATTATTGGACACATCTACAAATTAGTAATTAGCCCGCGTACAAAATCCAATAAAAAAATTAGAAATATTTACTCATTGGATAACTGAATTTATTCATAATTCTCTAAAATATTTTGATTTTAAATTTGTTTGGTAGATTTTAAAATTAACTTATTATAAATAATTGAAATTCAATTCCAATTTATATATTTTAGATCTAATTAATTTGTGCTCAACATTTAGTTAATTACATAATCTTTTTTTTTTGGTTATATAACTAAATGTGATTTTAAGCCTAATTTATTAACAATAATAATTTTTTAAGCCTTATTTACTTAAAATAGTTAGATTATAAGGTTGATTTTTAAAAGTTAAGTTTAACTAATTAAAAATAATTAGATTTTTAATCTAATTTATGGATGTTTTAAGCTAACTCACATTCACCTATAAAATTATTACATGATTTGGTTTATTTTAAATTTTAGAGTTTTAATTGTAGAAAGTATTATACATAATAGAAATTTTGGCACCTGCACTATAGATGGTAAATCTCAAATAAAGTCCTACGAAATAATTTAGGTGGTTCAAAAGATAAAAATTTAAAATAGTGTTTTATTAGCAATTGAATTTAAGGTATACAAATATATNACAATTATATATAAATTTATTTAAGATTATTGTATAACAAAAGAAATAAATTTCAATGTGAATTAAGTTTTTTAAATAAAAAACAATAAATATTATCCAATAATTTATCGAAGTAAATTAAATGTATTTAATTTTATTAGAATTATTTAATTAAATATTACTTAAATTGAATTTATTTTATATAATGTGAGTTATTTTTTTTAAAATAAACTAGAATATTTAAAGATATTTTATAAACAAGAAATAATTTTCACAACATATTCATTGAAATAAATTAAATTTATCATTTTTGTTAAAAATTAATTAAATTAAATTAATTGTATAGAATTTGAGTTTTATTTTATTTTTTTATAATGACAAAATAGAATATTTAAATAATTTAAATTAAAATAATGTTTTATAGCTTGGAAGTCAGTTTCGGTTTGGAGAAACACAGTTACACAAACCCAATCCATCTTTCATCTTACATGGAGGTGGGTGGTTTAAAACCCATCCCACTAAACTTCTTAGTGGGCTTTTTTTTTTTTTTTTTTTTTTTTTTTTTTTTTTNGGTAACGGCGTCGTTCAAGTTGCTCAGTAAAGACCTTAGACTCTTGGCAGCCACGGCCATATTGGCTGGTCTAGGGTTTCTGAGATTTTAGAGACAGCTGAGCTGCGCCACCAACATTACGAACCATGGTTCTCAAGTACGTTTCTCTCTCTCCCTCCCTCTAGGTTTCGTTGTGACTTGCAGTGATTCTGGTGCTTCAAATCTGTCATTATCTTATGTTTCACCTTATCTAAATTNGCAGCCATTATTCTTGGCGTGTTTATTTGCATTTGTTAACCATTTGTGCATGACTGGTTCAAGTGATACAACCTTAACATGATAGCTTTTAAATCTCAAAAATACTAGTTAAAACCCCTTACTGTACTTGCAATGTGTCTAGTTCAGGCAAAAGTAACGGTTAATGGTAGTAATTTTCTGAGGCAATAACTTAAATTTGAGTACTACTTATGCAGTTGCTACTTATATTGTGAATTTTATCGTTTACTATCTGTTTAAATTTAATTTGGTGTATCAGGACGGAGCTTTGCCGATTTAGTGGTGCCAAGATATTCCCTGGCAAGGGTATCAGATTTGTTCGCTCGGACTCTCAGGTATTTTTTTTTTTCTTGCTGGTTTGCTTTGTCAATTAATGTTTGTGTAAAATTTACTATCAGCATCATTTGGTGAATCTTCTGGCCTGATTTTAATGGGATATGAAACCTGATTAAATGTAGAAGAGTTTTTATTAACTTATATTTATGTCTAGTATTTGCAAAAAAAAAATATTTCATGAGTTGGACGGTGGATTCTTGTCACTGCAAATAAAGGCTAAAGTAAGCTTTGGATTCAAAGCGACTGACGTGCACTTTGGCGTTGATGTAGGTTTTCCTCTTTGCCAACTCAAAATGCAAGAGGTACTTCCACAACCGTTTGAAGCCATCCAAGCTTACATGGACTTCCATGTACAGGAAACAACATAAGAAGGTATTTTCTTGTGTGAAGCTGCCCTTTGTCATTATTGGGGAAAGCACGATACTTTTTAAAACCTGAATCTTCTTTTAAGTTCCCACATTACTAGATACTAATTGTTGATATGTTTTGTTTGCTATTTGCAGGACATTGCAGCTGAGGCTGTAAAGAAGAAGCGCCGTGGCACCAAGAAACCATATTCAAGATCTATTGTTGGTGCCACCTTGGAAGTGATACAGAAGAGGAGAACTGAGAAGCCAGAAGTCCGTGACGCTGCACGTGAAGCTGCGCTTCGGTAATACTTAATTACCATTTGTTATGTTTTACCCGTATGAGGTGTCAAAATAAATTTATTCCTTTGATAGCCCTACAAACTGATGATGCTTTTTGATTGTCAGTGAAATTAAGGAGAGGATAAAGAAGACCAAGGATGAAAAGAAGGCAAAGAAAGCAGAGTTGATGGTTAAAACGCAGAAGAGCACAAAGGGGGCCGTGCCCAAGAGTGCTGCACCAAAGGGCCCAAAGCTTGGTGGTGGAGGTGGAAAGCGATGATTTGCTTCATCTATTCTCTTCTTTCTTGATTAGAAGCATAAACAATTGAGAATTTTATTTCCATATTGGATTCACAATCATTATAACCAGATGTTTTCACCTTATTCTTTATGATTTTCTGTTGGGAGTTAGAACTGTCTTCTATTTACTTGAATCAAAGTTTTGTATCGCAAATCTGTTGACTGTTTGATTAATAGCATAATGGTTAGTGTTTGTTTGCATGCATTGTTGGGTGGTATTTATCAAATCTGCGAGCATATATTTTGATTGAAAAATAAAGAAAATTTTCCCCTAGTTAATTTCATGGTCCAATTCAATTTCTCCTTTGTTTAGATTTTGATTTTAAAATGTGGCATGTGCAATGATATTAAACAACTGGTTTGAGCTCGCATTGGATGAGCCAATGGTTGCTAGACGTTTTAGAACAAAGCTTCACTCAAGGGAATCGGATCCCCCACGTAAAACTAATGACATCTCCACTTATTTCAATTGAACCACTACCTGGGCCCTGGGGCGTTCACCAATCACCATTCCTGATCTTACATATTATTTCTAACGCGAGCCCAAGTACACGATGACAAAATAACATTACAGCTGCTATCTAATGGAACCAGTCTCATGAGATGTATATTACCAGGCCGACATGAAGCCTGAAGAGAAGCCCTACATAGGATACTAGATTTTATATTTTAAGTTTTTATCAACACCTCTTTATCTTGAAAAAGATTCGTATTTTATATTTGAAGTTTCTATTAATTAACACTTGCGTTTCTGCCATAAGATTTGTTACGGCTAAAAGCCTAAAAAGATCCACCACGCAACCAAGCCACATAAGCTTCAATAATGACGTGAAATATCTTCTCTCTTCATCAATAAGCCCCGAATGGCGATACACCAAGATGTTATTTCAGGTGGTGGAATATTCTAGGCAATAACCACTGACACCGATATCACATAATGAAGTTCATTTAGTCTAGGAAACCCTGAACTTAAATTTTACAAGATCAACCCATTATTCAAGCTATTCCAAGTACCAAAAGTCCTCTTTAACCTCCCATAAGCACTCACCAATCACCCCTGATTGGGCCGTCTTATTCTTGTGAAACACCTTGAGACCAAACCCAACAAGTGGGTTGTTAAGGAGACCCAAGTTGGGAGAGGAACTGAAATGAACTTGGTGGGTTTAGTGTGGAGATCCAAGACACAGAGGCGTTGCTAAAGAGCAAGTGAGCTCACCTTGTAACTGTTTTGTTGGAGTTTTTGAGGTGTTACTGGGTAGAGTAGCCGGCGGGAGGTTGGATATGTTATTTGAAAAATTTTAATGGTAGTTGGTCGTTCCTTTGTCCATTCAGGTCAAAAATGTGCAAGTACTATAGCCTCTTAGGTTGTACAATTGGGTGATGTATTATTTTCTGAATTTTTTTTTTTGACCCACTAAGTTTAATGAAAAATGTTTGATTAATTCTTTCTTGATTACTCACTCCTAGAAATGATTTAGTAGTAGAAATTCCTAATAACAAAATACAAAGTGGGCCTCGGGCCTGTGAAGTATCTCGTATCCAATATGATTGCCAGATGGCAATGAAACAGGAAGTAGCTTGCAAGTAAGCAATTTGAGCCAACAAACCAGAACCGCCAACTCACACAAATTGACAGGATGACCTACCACGCGTAAACTCAGTGGCCATGACATGACTCGATTCATGAAGTGTTTATGTTACATATCCTCTCTTGCACGTTCTCCATCAGACCGGACTGTGCGCCAGCCACCTCATCCAAACGCGTCATTCCATCACCATATATTCTCTTCCTTAAATACCCTTCACCGCAAAAGCTACTACTTAAATATTAGAAAGTAGTTCTATTTTCACATATAGAAAGATTGCTTACACGGGTAGAAAATTACTAAATGTGAACATGATTAGTATGAAAGGTTGGTCGATTAATGTCGTGTACAAATTGCCTAATGCTTATACTATTATTTGCTAACTAACTGATCTATGCATTACATTATAAGTAGCGTCTACTTATAAAAAGACTTTTTGTATCATACTGGTGGTTGTGAAAATAACCCTTTGAACTGCACCACCAACCGGTAGATGGAGCGAGGGAGACAACAAAGAAAACTCTTCAGA
Source organism: Bursera palmeri (assembly GCA_026225775.1). Classification (NCBI taxonomy): domain Eukaryota; kingdom Viridiplantae; phylum Streptophyta; class Magnoliopsida; order Sapindales; family Burseraceae; genus Bursera; species Bursera palmeri. The sequence continues at coordinate 11,887 of JANKKB010001148.1, forward strand.
AATGGTGAAGGTAAAAAGTGAAAATTAACGGGCATTTGCTCTGTTGCGCATGACACGAAGGGGGCTAAAGGGGCTTTAAAAGGAAATTGCAGTTTAGTTCTTTAATGCAGAAGAAGAAATGATTTTGTCTCTTAACCTCTCTTTCGTTCCCACGTGTTAAATGTATGGTTGCCGTTCAAGCCGTGTGGACCAAATCCTTGTTATATTTTTTTGTTTATTGCGATCGAAGGGAGCCCAAGATGTCGTTTTCATTTACACAATCTTTCAATCGCTTCTTTGTTTGATTCCGGCTGATTTTTGACCTCAAAACAGTATCCATGCCAGTCTCATAATTTCAGAGCTATTTTTGTTTCTACATCAGCATTTTTTTTTTATTTAAGAAAAAATTAATAAATTGCAAAATTGAAAATCTAATATCAATTATCAATAAATATCCCTAACTGAAAGCATGCATTTAATCATTTCAAAGTTGAAAATGAAATATTTGAGTAAGATTGAATTATGATCATCCAGAAATTATGATATTATTTTTGTTCCCTAAAAGTGGCCCAGAGTTCAGTTTGGATTCCATACAAGCTTCCTCTTTGCTTCTTAAATTTGATAAATCATTGTAGGAATAAGAAAATAGTATTTAAAAAATAAAAAATATTAAAAGTCGACAGCTGATATCATCATATGGATATATTATATTAGATATTATCTATTGGGGGATTTAATTTTTAAATTTAATTTAATATATTCTTTGATAACTATTTATTTTTTAATTCAATAATAAAAAAAAGTTATTGAGTTGACATAAAAAAATAATTTTTTAATTTTTCTTTTCTCATCCATAAATTGTAGTAAATCAATGACTATTAAAGAATGTATAAAATTAAGTTAAAAAATTAAGTACCGATAACCTGACCCTTATCTATTATTAAGTGTTAGTGTCTAATAATCAATAAAATTCTGATCATAAAATATCTAAATTTTTAAGAATATTTTTATTTTTTAAATTTGGTTATTTTTAAGAATTTCACTGAATTATTATTAGATGATGGAGACAACAAAAGAGAAGAAAAGGGTAAAAGAGTAATTTGAGGAAGTTAATTGGGAAGGATCTATATCTTCTGCGTCAGTGCACCGCCACGCCAGGGCAGCTGCGAAGAAAGTAGCCAAGCCAAAAGACTAAAAAAGGAGTTAGAATTTACGAGGTAGTAATAAGAGTTTATAAAACAAGGATTTGTTTTCAACGGTTAAATTCAATCTTCTTCTTCTCTCTCTCTCTTTCTCTGACACACACAAAAACACAAGCAAAAGCCAAGAACTTGCCTTCGATCCCTTCCCATTGCCAGTAGAACAACAAACAAAGAAACCACAAACGAACTCCCTTGCAAGACACTTCACAATCTCAATCTCCCTTTTCTTCAATCCTTTATTTCTTTGTACTATATCTATATAAGTATATCCAATCAAGTTAACGACCCAATAGAGCAGAAACTAGGCAAAACTCAACAACAACGAGAAATGGCGAACGAGGATCTCGAGCGAGGGAAAAATAGAAGCAACGCTTATAACTCTTCTACTTATTTTGTTGAATCAAGTGATCATCAATGGACTTCTTGGTTGATCCCTATGTTTGTGGTGGCTAATGTTGCTGTGTTCGTAGTCGCCATGTATGTCAACAACTGTCCCAAGAAGAGTACTGATGGTCAATGTGTTGCTAAGTTTCTTGGCAGGCTGTCCTTCGAGCCTCTTCGAGAGAATCCTCTCTTTGGTCCTTCTTCTTCTACGTGAGTTTTCTTGCTAGTCCATACTTTCTTGATTTGTGGTGTTTCTTCATTTGGGTTTGCGTTATTGATTGAGGGTCTTGTGCTCGAGTTTTGAGTTCTCTTTTTTATTCATTTATTTGGAGCTTGGGAAAATCTTCTGCAATTCTGGGTTCTTCATATTTTTTATTTTGATCTTTAGTATGTTCTTGGTGGTGTTTGTTTTTGACTTTTGGTCAAGGGATTCTTGGAACTAAATTGTTTATGGTTTTGATATGAATTTTAGAATTGTGGAAACCCAAATTTATTTATTTTTTAACTTTTGATTTGATTTGTGACCTTGAGCTGTACTCTTTAGTTCGCTAGTATTGATTCTAATTGAGGGATAAGATGTTCACGTGAGAAATTTTTGCTATATGGTTGCGTAGTTCTATTTCATATGGTTCATTTTCTCATATAACCCGTGTTTGATTCCTCTGTGTGCATTTATTGATGTAATGGTTCAGCTAATAATCGAATTATTAGTATTGAGCTGGCTTGTTGATGTTTCATGTTTCAATTCTCTGATCAATATTATGATTTATGAAGAATTTTTCTGGAAATCTGATGGGATATTGGTATCGTGAGGCACTGTTGTAGATGTTCTTTTTTTAGTATCCCTTTAAACTAATCATCTGTGATCTACTAAATTAAATTAACTAATTAGAATAATAGACTTGCTTCTTTTAATAACAAGGTATTAATAATTCTCCATATCACATTGAGTCAAATTTCCATTACATTTTTAACACATTGAGTTGGTAAAACATGTGATACTTGTTATAACACTTGCCTAACAGCCCCTGCCTGAAAATTGGAAAAAGTTTTACATGGGATGTAGTAGATTATTAACTGTTTAATATAGGTCTTAACCGTTTCTCATCAAAGACGTCTCCATCCAGTTCAAATTGGGGAATTTTCATTGAATTTCAAAATAATGGCCCTCCACAAACAAGTATATTTTTGCAAATTAAATTGAAAATATACTTGGAGTGTTAATAATAATAGGATTTAGGGGAAATATTCCTTTTTTTCTTCCCTCTCCCCTCTCTTTTAGTTTCCTTGTGGGATTGATGGTCAATGGAATGCTCTCACGAAATAATGTGCGTATAGCATGCACAAAAATAGCTTTCCATCCATGTTTGTGTTTCTACATTCACGTTCTTTATGATTCAGTTTACTAAAGGAAAGTTAACTGTTTTATCTGACATCTAATGTTGTTCTTTTCTTTTCTTTTCCTGTTTTTGTGAATATATTTTGTGAGACTTTATTTGGTAAAACCATAGAATCCTTAACATTAATCATTGATGACAATGCCTGCTTTTTTACTGGAGGGAAGTGGTGGTGGAAGTGCCAATCTCCTTCTTCCAATACTGTTATTTTGCTGCTGTAAAGATAGTTTGATTTGTCTATCAGAATTGAGTGGCTTAAGAATGGAAGCTTAATTTATTTCATGGTTTTCCACTGTCCTCCACCCCTTTAGCTCCTGTGTACCTCTCCCAACTTATTTATTCACAGCCAAATCCTACCCAGGAACTGAAACACTACTGATGTTTAATCGATTCTCCCTCCTGTTTGTGCAGATTGGAAAAATTGGGGGGCCTGGAGTGGTACAAGGTAGTGCATGGACATCAAGGGTGGCGGTTAATCACCTGTATCTGGTTGCATGCTGGTGTTATTCATTTGCTTGCAAATATGCTTAGCTTGGTCTTCATTGGGATTCGCCTTGAACAACAATTTGGATTTTGTAAGTCACCTTCTTTTCTGTAGTTGAACTTCTGACTTTACCTATAAAAATAAATAAATAAAGAGCTGATGTGAGAAAGAGAATAGTGGTTTGATTTTGGTTCACTGTTCTTAACTCTTATCTTTGAAGGGGCAATTAAATGTCCCATGTAAAGTAAATCTTTGCATGGCTTTGGTTTTTTTATGCATTTGTTGAACCATCTAGAATTGCAGTTGTTGGATAATTTTCAGGGAA
>JANKKB010001149.1:0-12353 GCA_026225775.1 Bursera palmeri
ATTCACTTTTATTTTAGAGATTTTTGGGCTAAGAAGAATGTTTTTTGGTGGAGTTTTGAGCTCAACTATTTGTGCAGAGTTTGTTTAAACTATACGATAAATAGTTGGGATATTTGTGCCTCAATCCGTCTGATTTCGTCATTTTCTAATTTATTTCATAACTCTATTTTTTATTTAATTGAAAAAAATAATATTAAATAAAAAAAACCTTTGCATCTAGTAGGTAAGTATCACTGGGTATCTTTTCGTAAAATATCATTCAAAAGTAATTTTTTAAAACTTATCAATCACCCTCGACTGTTAACACCGTTTAAATGAGTAACACATAAACGTAAAATCGACTTCTTAGGACTTCTAATGTATTGCTTCAACAGGAGCCTCCAATCCCGTGCCCAATCGCCAACCTCCTTCACCGCAAGGCAGTGAACGCCTATCCTTATTAAAATCATGAACTCTGCCACTAGTCTATTTCTTTCTCTTCCACCACCAACAAGGAAAAACCACAAGCAAATTACATACATCATGAGGAAAAGAAACAAGTGTGTGTTATTTTTCATTTAAGGGAGACAGCAAATAAATAAAAAGATAAAGCATATACAGACGAGATAGAAAGAGCATGTGACTGATTTGAGCGTAGAGAAGATAAGAGGTTGAGGAAGAGAGGCAAGGAAAGAGGAGGAACAGAGATATTTATCAGGGTAAATAAATAATTTCGCTTTAACATATAGTCAAATCAAAGTAATTGTTAACCGACTGAAAGTGTTAGTCATGGGGTTTATTGATGAATTTTATAAAAGATAGGAGTAGGTAATGACAAAATTTTGAAAAGTTATACCCGAGTTAGATTATGTAAAAACCTAGGGATAGTTAAGATATTTACCCAAATTTCAAGAGGAACTGGTACTGCCACAGTAGAACAGGTTTTTTCATCAGCTTTTTTCTGGTCTTTCCGCTAAATTGTGTGCTTCTACAAAACCTCATCAGTCTCATTCATATTCTTTCATGGAATTGGAGTCTTGAATAAGTTTTTGAGCTGAATCACATGCTTCAATGATAGTATCAGATTATCCAAATTAGGAATCCCAGGAGTAGCTTTTCTTTTTCTGTATTGACGAAGAAAATATACTGCTAACTGCAAGCTCAAGTTCCGATTCAATGAATGTAAATAGAGGCAGTACTATTCCTTTGACCATACATAACTCATCTTCTAGTCCTAAATGGGTGAATTTCACTTTGTTTCTTTCATGATTTGTGTTACTATCAAGATCAAGTTTTAAGATTTTTTTTAAGAAACTCTAAAAAATGGTTTTATATTTTAAGTATAATTTTTAAAAAATCCCATTTTTAAAATTTCCATCCATAATTTGATTTCTCGATCGCTCATTGTCGAGCTATCAAGTATAGCCCTAAGCTATCAAAAAATAGTTGTACTCAATAAAGTGACATATCAAACTGTCTCATAAAGATTATGATATCAAAATTTTTTAAAATATAACTATTTTTTGAAACTTACCTAAAAATAAAAATAATTTTCTAAAATTTCTAATTATTTTTCTTCCTCTTTTTTTGAAAGAATATCAAAAGAATTTCCAAATTATTTGTAAACTAAAAGACAAGAATGAATTGACAAAATTGGCTAATAAAGATGTTATGCCAAACAAAGAAATTGATATCTTTTGTAGGTTACATATCTTCATGTTGATGTATAAGCTGAAACTCTCTTTCAGGGAATGGGGCTGTATGTTTATCCTTAGCTCTTCCGCATCTGGCGTTCATGTTAAACAGTTAAAGTGGCGCATAGTTGTCCAAATTTGCACCAACAAGGCGGGCGGGTCCAACCTAGAGTGAGCAGTGCTGGATCGGTCGTGTCAGGTTAGTCTCTTACGACGGGTCAAGCCTTCAACCTTGGGCCAACCAAATGCGATGCGATTAGATTAGACTCTAGTGGTGGCCTCAGCCACACAGCCATTGAATTCACTTGTCATGGTAAGGTCAAGGTGCACGAATGACGTCCCTTTCGAGTTGTTAAGATAACTAAAGCAAAGCATTGGAACATGATGGGCCATTATCGATGTCCCAAATCAGTAACCCAAAATGATAATGATGTTGATCATTACATATACTACAACATATACTACAGTCTAATTTTTAATTGTATGTCTGCCCAGTGCCCACCAATTTTATTTTATTCTTTTTTTTTTAAAAAAGAAGTAAAAGTCATATCATTATTTTTTTTTTGGAAGAAACTGGAACATACATTACACTTATTCAGAAGAGAAATCATGAGCTTCATTTATCATAATTAGTAATTTTAATTAAATTAATGATACTGATTTGAAAGATGAATAAAATTTTAAAAATTTAGATAGAATAATCACAAACTTGATGAATTCAAAAATTCTTATTTTGTTTTCAAGTGTTGATAGATTTAGGGTATATTTGAGTCACAGACTTGTTTTAATTATAATTTTTATTAATTTAGGAAGAATGAGTATTATTTATTGTTTAATTAAGATTTCCAGTATCTTATGATTAAATATTATTAGAGTTTGATATTATTTTATTTCATGTTATTAAGTCAAAATTGTTTTACAAGAAATAAGATTCTTTAGTCATAAATATGTTTATTATTATTAGTTATTTTCCAAAAAAATTATTAATAATATTCTAAAAAGTTATATTTGGGAGTTCTTTTATCATAGATTCAACATGTTAGACTTCCTTTTATCTCGCATTTTCTTTTCATGAGATTAAAAGCAAACAAAATAAATAAATAAATAGCTAACGAATTGTAAAGACCGATTTCTATTACTTTTTTTGGTTGTCGGTCTACAGTCATGATGTTTTTTTTTTAAAGATGATTATTTTTCATACTATTATCTTAAATTTTTAGTTATTTTTACAAAAATCCGTTAATTTTCAGAAGAATTCTCTTAAAATGTGTTGTTTATAACTAAAAAATGTTATATTCAGTGATGGAAAAATGTGTTAACCAACCTTTTAACAATAACTATAAACAAATAATGATGTCTCACAATTATTTGGAAGTTGGGCCCCAAATTTGCATCGAAGTGATATGGAATAAATGGTTATAATTCGATTGCTAATATGTTACCATAAATAGTGCATTAGGGTTGAGACCCAGCATTACGTTCTGTTTAATTTGTGTGGTCAAAAATTTTACACGGTTAAGCTTACACTATCATAATTAAAATAAAGAAAAAAAGTTTATTTCCTTTGCCTATTTAATATCCACCCAGGAAACATAAGTCTACCAACAAGCTCCAACAAATTTATAGTTTCAGATCTCCACATTAATGATATTAAGTTGACCCACAACCACATTAATTTCTTATTAAATTAGATGCCACTGTCGACAAAAAATATTTTTTTTAATTTTTAAATATTAACTTCTTGATTATATGAGATGGATTACTGAAATTTTTATATTAAAGTTTCTGTCTTAAATATAAATTATTTTATACAAATGTAATATTTATTTATCTTTTTATAGATACATAATTCATCATAATCATTTATGGGTTGATTTTTTTTAGTCATTTGTTATTGTGTACCATACATACATAATTTACATAAAAAGAAACTATAGTATACTATTCCAGTAATGAAATGGTGTCCATATAATATATAATAAACTCATGATGGAAGTTGCTGTAGTGGTCATAAAGACTTGCTTGATCATTGTCCATTGATGGCCATATGAAAGCCAGTGTGACTATGAGGTAATTGCATGATTCCTTGGCAACCTTAAATGAAGCAATGACTATACCTTCCAAAATATAATTTCAATAACTTTCCACATTTTTTTTTTAATAATTAAAAACCATTTTATGATCAAGGAGATGTTGTTGCATGAATCATTCTAAAAACATATTTTTTTATAAACGCATTTAAAGTAAGGTGTTACCTTTATTTAATGAATTTACAGATTCGAAAGAAAAGAAGAGAAAGAGATAAAGAGATACAATAAGGGAACAAAAGCGTTTTTGGTTTGAAAAGGTGGAAAGGTGGGGTGGTTGGCCTTTGCCCCTTCCCAATGCCTTCAGCCTCAGAATCTAAAACGAGTAATCTATCTTTTTCGCATGAAGCCTTAGACCTAGAATTGGAGGAACTGGATAGGGAGAAAAGGAAAAAGAAAATCTAAGCAAAGGCAAGCTCATGGACGCACCAAAAGTGCAGCCCCATATGGGTCCCCAAATTAAATGATCTGAGCCAATAACAGTGTGCCCGCAAGCAGCTTTTCTCCTGTCCCTTTGCATTTACGTACTTTCTCTTTACTCTTGTGTCCCTATCATTATTATTAAATCTTTTTTCTCCCTTCTCTTACTTACCCTTCAAATGTTTTCATGGCTGCTTGCTTGTTTTCTCCTCTGTTTTCATCCAAGCTTATACCAATCCAAATACCTCAAAATCTATCCAAATCTTTCCCCATTCAACTAATTTCTGAAAAAAAAAACAATGAAAGTTTCACCAAGGCTTAATTCATAGCTTGAGGCCATGGAGGACAACCCAATCAGACATCTACAGATTGGTACAACTGTTTTGAAGTTGCTGCTAAACAGCCACAACATCTCAGCAATTCTTTTCAGGAGTGTCAAATCTTTTGTGGCCTACATTGTGATCAAGAGTTCATTTTTTAATGAACTTAACATTTGTCAAGCAAATTAACAAATGTAAAAAAATTGTCCTTAAGTTTTTTGTCCCAATTCGAAATGTCAAATATTCAAGGGGTTCTTAGCTATACCAAACATGTGATGCAGTTCGTCCTAGTTCTAAGTCTAGGAGTTCTTGGTTAGACCTTCCAACATGTCCAACACCAACAAACATGTGTGTGCATGTGGGCAAGTAAAATTAATTTAACAATTTGTGCTCATAATATATTAGAAAAACACGTTTCTTTGGCATAACTTCCAAGATACAACTTAAAAATAAACACTACAAAGATTAAAGAATACAGATTCATCACAAAACCCCAGCAAATCACAACTAAAGGCAACACATAATAATTCTAGTCAACAATTCCTCTCCTGATCAGCACAAACCAGTTCATGCCACGGTGCAAGATTCACCTGGGTTCTGGTAGTAGTATTCGATCCATCAGTGTTTACTAGCTGATGTCAAGCCACCAATAATGGTGCAAGACCAGACAAATATCTAAAAGGAAACAATTTGCAGATAAACAAAGCAATTACAAGAGAGAAAAGAAAAAAAAGTGTAGCACTAGTAGTGATGAACTTAATTAGACCGAGTCCGAGAAAGATAAACACAGAGAGAATTAATTAAACAGGTAGTAAGTGTCCAAATGTAATAATAATGTATACCCAAAAGACCCCAAATTGTTATCTTTATCCTCTCACAGCCAACAATGACGGAATTGCTTGCAAATTGGGGGTAGTGTTCTTATTGGCAGATTCTCTGATGATATGATCTCTTTTGCCATCCTTGGAAGAGGGCTTGCTAAAAGCTCTCATGGGACTCGCAAAAGCCCAACCCCAGCTCCTACTCCTACCGTGAGCAAGTGGCCCCGCGGTTGGCTTCCCATTCACAGCATCTTCAGCAGAAGAAGATACCCAATAAGATGAGGACGATGATGAAGAAGACGAAGATGTCATTATGAACCCACCAAAAATGCCACCACACTTGACCCTTTCCTTCATATTAGAAGAAGCATGATTCACCTTCGGTTTGCCTTCCCTCTGAGACTCCACTCTCCTGAGCGTGCAGTCTCCAAACCCAGTTGAGATTCTCTCAAAGAAATCACCAGAAAAGCTCCTGCTTCCACAACCTACAGATCTGGATCTTGAAACTTTACGCTCAAAAGATGAAGCTGACGCAGTTGCTTGGCTATTGGGACTGTCATCATCTTCCTCTATCACGCTATCACTTTTTCTTGACAAGGAAGAGCCCAAGCACTTCTCTTTTGACTTCACGTTACCACCATTCGCTGTTGCTGCTGTAGCTGATAAAGTTGTGATCTTTTCCATTTTCTTTGTGGAGCTTGGCCGTGAAGAGGAGAGGTAAAGAAATGACCAAAACCCACCTCGTTTTCTAGGGCTAAAATCCTCACCGTCATCAGTGGCATCCAAAAAGTGGCCTCTTCTCGGAGTAGTAGTGGACTTGCTTCTCTTGAAAACAATATCAGTTGCACGATCTGATGATGATGCCACCATGATTTTCTTCTTCTTCTTTGCCAAAAGAAAAGGGATCCTGGCCCGCCTTGTATAATATTCTTGATAATGACGATCATTGCCATTATCACTTCTACTTTTAGTTGCTGCGGGACGAACCGAGAGAGAAAGAGAGAGAGAAGCAGAAGAAGAAGTACCTGTAACACCATTGCCAGCCATACCAGCAGCACCAATATCAGATCTAAAAGAAGGAGAAGAAGAGGAAGATGAAGAGCCACGAACAGGCAAAGGAAACGAAGAAGAGACCAACTTTCCAAGCTTCTCTTGAAGGCAAAAAGCGCAGATCCCTCCTGGGTTGTTTCTGTAAGGATGGTCACTGCACTGCATACCATCACCCATGTCGTCGTCGCCAACACCAACTCTTCCTCCTCCTCCACCTCCAACTCCAACTCCCTTGATTCCTTCCATGATCTTTTAAACGAAATCTCTACAAATCTTTTCCTTGTTGCTTTTTTCGCGTACCCTTCCCTTGAATGATGCTTTTTACTAGTCGTTGCTTTCTTCTTTGTGTGTGTGCGTGTGAGTGTGTAAGAGAGAGAGAGAGAGAGAGAGAGAGAGAGATGAGAAGGGAAGATGCAAACAAAAGAAGGGGAACAGATGGTCAGAGTGTGCAATTGAGTGAAAAAATATGGCATTGGAGAAATGGGAGTGGACCGGAGGAGAGAGTCCCCAAAAGCACGTGGAAGACTGACTTAACCTGTATTTTTTTTAATTTAATACATCTAAATGTATGTACATAACAAGACAAGCAAAACCCTAAATATTTCACACTTATCTTGCATTCTTTCCCACAAACCACTCCTCTTCATTGTTTTTTTATTATCTCTTCTCAATTTCCATGTTAGAATGAGAAGAAGAAAAGCTTCTGCACTAGATTCCTTCCTTCTCTGGTCCCTGTTGCCATATATTAGATCAACCAACAACCTCTTTATTATATTATATCTATAATATAATATACATGCCTGGCTTCTTCTTTGAAACGCTACGTGTCAACTTTGCTTCCCCTGCAGTGTCTGTGTCTCACTCTCGCCCGTTGTGGAGTACTGTATTCAAGGCTTAACTTACTTTATTTATATATATTCATTTCGCCACTGACTCGACCTAGTGAGCTAGAAAATGGGTTAAACAGCAGAAAATTATTACTCCCAAGAGCATAAAGCTAGGTGGTGAAACTTTTGATGTGAAGGTATCAGCTACAAGTTAGCTTAATTGATCTTGCCTTCGATGCCCCTCATATATATATATATATATATATATATATATATATATTAACCAAGAAAATGGGCGAAAATGTATTTATTGTAAAAGGGTTTGCTGCTGCCATGTTCAGATTTTTGAACAAAATATATAATGGAATTCCTTAATATTACATATTGCATGAGTTTACCTTGTTTGAATGATAAAAATAATTAATTACACAGAAAGTTGAGCTATAGAAAAGGATATTCTGGATAGTTGGTCCACTGACTGAGAAAAGGGTAACGATAATTTTAGCTTATTATTGTTCAGTCTCCTCCAAACAGGCGTGGAGCCAGAAGTCCTGCACCTGGTTGCTTATAATACTTGATTGAGGACCCGCTGATGTTTGTGTTGACTGACACCCTCATCTCATCTTCAAAACAGCGGTTGGCTGGGGTCAATGAAATTTCAGAAACAATATGACCCTATTTCATGACTTTTGTATTCATCTTCCTGTCAGTAACGGAGCTTGAGGTAAATTTTAGGGGGGGCCATGGCCCCTTCCGCCCTCAAGAAGCTCCGTCCCTGCTTCCTGTCCTTCGAACCCAGAAAAGTTTCATCCAAAACATTCATAACATCAAAAAAGAGTAATATAATAAATAATATTTTAAATAACACATCATTTAAAATGAATTTTAAGATAAAAATTTTTAAAAAAATATCATTTCTCTTCTTTATGTAAAAAAACAAAAAACTTCTACCGCGCATACAAATATATTTAATGTAAAAACATTTAAATTACAAGAAAAACTTCAGTAGAGCAGTTTATTATGTAAAAAAAAATGTATTTTACTAATTTAAATAATTTTTTTAATTAAGTATTTTGATATATTATTATAATTTTCATATGTTCAGTCATCATTATTTATGACAAAAAATTTAAAAATCTTATATGAAAGGGTAATCGTTTTTATATATTTATTTATTTAACACAGTTATATGACGAGAGAAGGAGGAAAGTATGAGGGTATGGTAATAGTGTTCGTGGCATACGATTTATGCTTGATCTTGTAACATGAACCGTTGGATTAAGATAAACATAGGGACCTTCAGTTTGTTTGTCGGATGCGAGTGCGACACCCGTGAACGCTACGTGGCGTTTTTCCTTATTTAATCATTGCAACTTAAGATGCCTACACTTGTCCCGCAAATTGTCAACTTGTTGTTGTTATTTATCGTATCTTCAACCTTGTGATGAGTCTCCATCCGTTGGATTTTAGTTGATCGTCTCCTTCCTTCTCACTTCACATCACATATATTACATACGATCCAATCCATTTTCCCTTCCCTATCCCCATCAATCATCTTAGCCGTTCCTCCTCCTCCTCCTGATACGCTGGATCAAATCCATCAACCTACGCTAACCAAACCCTTTTCGCAGGATCTTCAACCTCTTGACTGCAAATGCATGTTTGGGTAATTGTTCTTTGTAATCTATAATATCGGCAACATTTTTTTTTTCTTTTTTCTGTCAGATTCTAATCTCTATGCTTCATATGTTATGTTGAAGATTATATTAAATAAGTTTGAATCATGAAAATAATTTCGTGGTGTTGATTTCTATTTAACAAAACTACGCAAGAGCTTTTTCAGTACTTCTAAATCTTGTAAGTATTCATTCATGAATCGAGCACCCAAACGATTCTGCATCAAATTGAAAACTTGGGATCCTAAAATGGTGAAATGTATACAAATATGTATATATTTTTATATAATATATAAATTTATTGATGAAGAAAAATCAATATACAATCTCTCATCGTCTTGAGATTTTTAGGGATATTTTTTTATAACGCTGCCGTCTCAGTGTGAGTCGTTCATCCCAGTATGTTGAATTTCGATATTATTATTATACAAGTTTATGGATCTGTTCATTACAATATTGTTTCTATGTCCTTTAGTTTGCTTGCATCTGCTGCGATTTATGTAATGCTAAGACAAGTTTAATTATCAACAGATAATAAAGACAAAAAGATGATAGACTTCTGGGACACAATCACACAACCGTGTTAAAAAAATGCAGTTTAACTCTAATTTATTTATTTATTTGCATGGCCAGTTGAGCATCCAGCTAGTTTCATACTTGTCAATACTACTTCATAATTAGCAAATAAATATACTAGGATTCCATGTTTATTCGAAGATCTACGATTTACAAACCGTTTGAGACTTGGGCTGAGGGAACCTTCTTATTATGGGCTTGAACTCACAACATAAGAGTTAGTTTTTTGTTTCTGGGCCATTTCTTCTTGTGTTGTCCAAACCAATCTAATGTTTGGGCCAGAAGCCCATAGACTTTCTTTTACTACATAATGGCTTGTTGGGGTGGTATGTTGATGTGCTTGGTAATTCTCTACGTGCATGGTTGAAGGTTATTTTAGGGTTTGCTGTGCCCGAAATTGGATCTAATCATGAGAAATACTTACACACCTGCTGCACGACGATCTCTCTGATCATTAGTGTGCATTTACATTGTAACTGAGATCCTGTATATGTATAGTATCGAAAAGAGAATTGCGCCTGCAAACTCATGGTACCATGAAGTTCTTAACAAATTAACGCCTACCCAACGAAGATAGAAGAAGCTAGAATCCTTGTGATGGGGACAATATATGATGATTAAAGAGTGACCCAGCTATATTAATATAAGTAGCACCACTTTATATGTGGTGGTGATGTGCCCAGTTGAGATGATGAGATATGCGTCGATCATTGCTTTGCGTCGTCGAAGATGAAAGTGAAATTGAGTTGTTTTATCTCTTCCAGGCCAGGCCAGTGACTGCCCGGGGCCATACAGAAATTAGAACCCGGCTTGGAGCTGGTTTGCTATGGTACGTAATGGGTGAAAGGGTTGTCAAAAGCTGCAAGCCATGACGTCTAATAGCCAGGGAGTACCTATGGGGTAAAAATTGGTCGACCAGGACCGGCTGCATGCGTAATTGATTTCTCATCGCGCGAGGTAAAAATGTAAACAATTACTAGGTTTTGATTAAAAAGAGATATATTTGTACAATTGTCATCAAGTTTTGAAAAGTGAGCTGGTAAGAAATTATTCGAAAACATATTGAAAATCATAATTAATAATAAATAAAAAATAATCACATCATACAAAAAAAAATAATATTTAAATTGATTTAACATCAATTTTTTACGTGATCATACACTAAACCTAGTACCTACCCAATATCTAATACAATAGTGTGTGTGTTTATCAATTATGTCTAATTACTCTCTCATTATTAAAACAAACTCTTGACCTCTATATTTATATAAGTCAATGTAGAGATTTTTTATTGCTAATAGGATTAGGACTCTTATTTATTATAAAACTCTATTTTCTTATTATTTCTTGTTTTCCTATTTCTTATAGAAGTCAATTTGAATTAAGAAACGAGCCACAATCCCAACAATCTCCACTTTGACAAGTATTTTTTCTAAGCAACAAATGTGATGAAAAACGTCTTCACCATGATTGCATCTCTACAGTAGTGCAATTATAAAAACTCCACCAAAATTTTTACTTGAGAATTTTCACCTATAACTTGTAATCATTATAGCTCATCTCTCTTATGTATACTCAATCTTCAAAAACAATATTCTCTCTATTCATATCCTGGAGCTGTGATACCACTTGTAAGAAATTATGCGAAAATATATTGAACATCAAAATTGGTAATAAGTGAAAAATAAATCACATCACACAAAAAGAAACAAGATTTAATGTGGTTCAGCATCAATTGTCTATATCAATGTATAAGAAGATAAATCTACTATATCATAAGTATACAAGGGTACAAGAGATGAAACACCAAACCTGGTATTCTATCCAATATCCAATATAATGGAGCCCTGAATCTATTTCTCATTTCATTTGCTCGATATCTATTCCCACATCCCTATAAAAGTGTTTATCCTTATGTCTAGTGACTCTCTTATTACTAGAACTAATTCTCAACTCCTATATTTATAGGTCAATGTAGAGATTTTTTATTCTTAATAGGAGTAGGATTCCTATTTATTATACAACTATTTTTCTTATTCCTTCTACTTTTTTTTTTTATTTCTTGTAGAAGTCTAACTTGAATTAAGAAATGAGCCATGATCCCAACATAGCTAGAGTTCACAATATATGAAATAATTACGAACAATTGTGCTTTATAGTTTGGATTACAAAACCTCCATTAATTCTTCCATATGTGCATGCCTTCAAAAGAAGTATATTTGTAGAAGAAATGCGAACAAGCGAGCTAGCGATTACTAATAAAACAACACCACTTCTGACTTCTCTAAGAGTATCAAAAGTTCCAAGGTCAATCTCGATTTATATACCAGCCATTCTAATATGTTGCACATTAAAAAAACAATGCAGTTATGCGACGCATATGCAATCATTGTATTTTCATCTCATCATTTGTCATCAAAGGTATATGCTTTTATGAACCTGGAACTGAACAATGAGTTATCAAACCTCCATGTGGGCGCGAATTTATAGAAACCAAATAAAGGAGTATCTAGCAGAGATCTTTTTCCTTCTCCCATTTGCTTTGTGGTAAAATATCAGAGTTTCTTCGCTAGCTTTTCATCATTGCTCTGAGGAGGAGGAGATAAGGGGTTCGCGTTCTGTTCCTTCTTCCAATTCATCTGAAACATTATTCTTTGAGGGCTTGGAATTTCTATAGGTTGCGTAGAGCAGTAGCTGAGCTGTTCCCAGTAGAAACCCTGTCCCATTCGGTACCTACATCAGTCACATCGCAAACCCACATTAGCAAATTTAGTAAGTAGCATATATATGTATGTATATACTTTACCAATCATTTTTCGCACTTATAATGCCCAATATCATATATATATATATATATATATATATATATATGCTGTTGTGGTTGTGATTCTGCTGAGTGGCAA
>JANKKB010001149.1:12390-27298 GCA_026225775.1 Bursera palmeri
AATATCATATATATATATATATATATATATATATATATATATATATATGCTGTTGTGGTTGTGATTCTGCTGAGTGGCAAGCTAAAATTTGAGTCCCATTTTTTTATCCAAATCTGGCCTGGCTTGGCCATTCAATTAAAGCTCTTAAAAAGAAAGAAGGGAGCCTCAAGAATTTAGGAAATTGAAACGTGTTTTAATATAATAGAGCAGGGCCAAAGTTGAGGAAACAAAATCATGTCAGTCAATCTTATCTCTTAACTGACGAGAGGCCAGAAGCCAGAAACTCCAAATTTTTTGTGGCCCTGCTTTTAGGCCCATTTCATGAATTCTCTTCTATTCAAATCAGATATCTACACGGAGGAATCTCATCTCTCCAAAAAAAAAAAAAAATATATATATATATATATATATATAATAATANCAAAAAAAAAAAAAAAAAATATATATATATATATATATATATATATATAATAATAAATAAATGTGAGAAAGACTGTAGAAGAACGTACACCAAGGAAATAATCACGCTTGAGCAGGGCATAGAATGCCCATATCCCACCGTTCAAGAAAAGAAAAAATGAGAGAAAAAATGGCATGTACTCGACACTCTTTGTCATCACCACTGTTCTCTGCAAACAACAAACAGAGCACATAAGAAATCTTCACAATATACTACGCCATTATCGATCGAATAGAACCGAAAAAATAAAGTGATGACTCTGATAGTCGACAGATAGTTTAGAGCTAAGGCCCACCGGCCAGCCCCACATACGCGGCAGCTACGTAGCTCTATAGAATAACTGTAACAGCATGGCAAACACGTCCAGATGGCCAGCCTGTTAGCTTGTTAATTCTGAAGACAGGATTTCTGCTGCGTGATCCTTCAGAAATGCCTTGTCTATAGGGCTGTGCTTATCACAAACTTAATATATATAATCATATTCTAATATACGCATTAATGGTCCATAAGCCTGGTTACATAATATTAATTATATTTTATTATCTTGTAAGCTTGACCACTATAATATTTGAGTTGTTGCCTCGATCCCTAGCGAAACACTATTTAATTTGTTGGACTATTAAAGCTCATTTCAAATAATCCAAGCATTTTAGTTGGAAAAATTAATTCAAAAGAAGTTGACGTAGCATTTATCAACCACCAATCAATCACCTCAAATTAAATAGTCGATCTTATCTTGAATCGAAATTTTAAAACAATCTAATAACTAATGAGTAAAATACACAGAAGATCGAGTATTCTGATTAGGTTTTACCATGGCAGAAAGAGGCGACGCATACATAATAATATTGAGGCCAGCACACATGAAACCAATTGCATCAATGCGTACATCTCCCTTCAATGCCAAACGAGTAACTAGAATCGCTGCAGCCAGGAAACCCACATCCAGGATCCCGACCAGAGTAGCCGTCTTGACCTGGAACCAGTGATAGATTTCAGAAACAGAAGAAATTTCATTTGAAGTTGTTTCTGATGCTCAATTGCATCTAAACTTGGATATCAAGATACATAATAAGTGCTTTACTCTGATCTGTCTTGTTGGGGAATATATGAGGAATAAAGTAACGTAGATAGCTTCAACTACAGCCCCAAAACTATTTACAGTGGCAACAAGATATGCTCCAGGTTTTATGATTCCATAGTAAGTCCACAACGCTGAATTCAACAATGTGCATACGTAGGGAAGGCTCTGAAAGTCCTCAGTGGATCGGTTCATTACTATCCGCTTAAACGTTCCGCTGCACTCAGATAGATTCGGATCATAGTAATTTTATCACAAATTCCGTTGACAGATACACAAGCGCAGATGTAATAGATTTTGAAATCATGCAAGGATTCATTTGACTCTCTAGCTTAAGGGACTAAGAAAAGTTCTAAAGAAAACTAAACAGCTTACATGGGAGAAAGAAACACCAGAACTGAGATTATATTGCCTGCAACAAAGAAACTGTGAAACATGAGAACTACTTGTGTGTGTGAAAACAAATAAAAGTCAAACATAGTGAAATAAGACCGTCCATGCATCGAAATGAATTTTTTCTCACCTATGACTCCAACGTAGAAACTCAAGCCTTCCATATTTGGGAAAGAGCAGATGGTTTGAAGTTTGTGTAGTGCGGATGCTGAGAACTCTTTGAAACCAAGTAGATCGATTGAGAGCTTAACAGGCAGGTGGGAAACAAGGAAAAGGACAAAGAGAGGTATTAATTTTAATATATTTTTCGGGATTTCTTTTAAGGCCCAAAGAGTTTTTTACAAAATAATGGTCAACCTCCCGTTAAATCAAAAACTAACATAGACACTCTCCAAAAGTTAATTGCCGTTACAAATGATTGACTTTTGCTAACAAAATACCAATTTTACCCTTATATTATAAAAATATAATTTTAATTTAATAATATGTAAGAAAACATAACAATAAAGGTAAAGGATTTAGATCAATTCAAAATCAATTCAATTAATGAATTCCATTGAATTTAGGGGGCATATGTTTCGATAAAAATGTACCCAAAAGTTATAATGGGAATAAGGTATTCCAATTTCTACAATTTGATTGGAAAAACTAAACTCTGAAATGAAAATATTATTTCCCCATTAATGGGAATTAGTCATTCTCTCTAACACCTATTAATCTGTTTTGATTCCTGACAATAATTAAAATAAAACACATTTTTAACTACTTCATATTTGAAGAAAAAAATCTTATGCTATTGTGTCATGGCAAAATCTCTTTTATCTTTATTGTAATTTTCATCTCAAATACATGTAATTTTATTATAAGTCTTTTTTACTTGATATTGATTCTGAGTACGGGTCTTTATAATCCAAACAGCTTTAAAAGGAATCAAATTTTGATTATGTATTAAATCAAATAGAAAGAATTAATAACTATTTCAGTTCTGATTTTATCCTATTCGGTCTGATTTCGGAAAACCAAACAAACCTATAGAATTTCATCTCAATTAACATGAACACAATATGAAATCCAATTATACTCTTTTTTTCGGAGAAGTGGGATTTGTAAAAAGAACAATAAAAAAAATAAAACCAATAAAAATCATCGTCATCGAATCTACAACAAACATCAGAAGTATAATTTAAAAATATCACAGTAAAACCTCAACCAGAAGCCTCACAAATCACAATCAAGCATCAAAAGCTAAAAAAAAAATGGAAAATCATCAAAATGAACAAATCTTAATCAAAGAATAAACTCTTTCTCGTCAAAACCATGATGGAAGAAGAAACATAGTCGAAAAAGAGAAGGGATAAAATAAAGGAGAAAACCAAATATTTCTTAAATAAGACCGTTAAATTTCTTAGGTTTATGTTAATATTCCGTTAGTTTTTGGGGAGTTTATGTTAGTTTGTGATTTAATGGGATGTTGATTGCTTTAACAAATTCCTTGGGGGCCCTCTTATTAATTTGTATTTCTTAATTTGGCTCTCTGCAACTTGCATGAATCATGTGACGGAATTCTATAAGGAGAAAGTTAGTTGTAGGCCAATGTGCTTGATATTTTATTTGATGGTGCCAAAAAGTAGTGGAGGACATCACTTCGACGTCGTAGTAAGAAATTATTTAAGTTTCTGTCATGTGACCAATAATTAATGATTACTTTTTTTTGTGCAGAAAACTTTGTCATATAAACTATAATGACAGCCTGGTTCTATTTTTTATTTTAATTGAAGGCAGGCAGATATTTACTAACTTAAAATAATTAGCAAGTAGCAAATTTATAATAATAAAGTTTTACCATTTAATGGGATATAAATCCATTTAATAAATAATTAATTAATTGGCAGGCGACCCACTTTCACGAGTTCCAGCGGGGGTTGGTGATCACTTCTTTTCCTGTCAGTTGTTAAATGAATCATTTGCTAAAAAATCTTAAAAAATGACTAGAACACATCACATCACATCACACTGTCTAAATTTTTCAAATCCTCCTTAGCTCAGCTCTGGAGAGCCTCTGAGGGTAATCATGTAAATTGACATACCAAAAGTGGGCTAATCTGAGATTTGCGATAATATTGGATCGCACAGATTATCCTGATTTTTCTTAAATTTTTTAGGTCTTTGAATTTTTTATTAATTATTGTCATTTCAGTGCGCTGTCCGCTATATGAAACGTGGAACGGAACTCTCCCACAAACTTTCAGAACCAAAAACTTGATGTAACCAATCATAATTCCAAGCGTGACTCATCACAAAATGTTATTGTGTTCCCGACAATTGAAAAATGTCCGTACCTCAAATTTTTTAATGGGACGAGATAAAATATTTAACAGTGTAATATTCGATATCCAATAATTTTTAATAAATATTTGACGATTGATGCATCTACAGTATTTGATAGTGTCTTATCATCTGATGTAAGATAAATTATGACGTTAAAATTTATCAGCTCAACTCAATTTCATAATTTTGAAAATATTCTCATGTTATCAATAGGGATTTAACTGAATGAAAAAGACAACAAAAAAAGATTAAAAAATATTCAAAAAATATGTGAGACATCAATAAAATACGTTTACTAAAGATTTTTGTAATTGAACTCTTGAAAAATATTATTGTCTTTTATTTTTCATTAAATAAATGGTTGATCTATTGTATTCTATTGGTAATTGATATCATTCTTAAAACCATGGAGATAGACTTTATAAAAATTTAAGTTTGAAATTTTTAAGAAATTATGTGAGAACAATGGTTGTATTTTGGGGTGCAAATAGCCCCACTAAAAATTTACATGTAATAGTCAATGTCAACTCAAATTAAAGTTTCTCGATGCCCTCCATTTACATTTGATATGGTAAGTTGTTGGTTAGTCGTTCTTGAACTGTACTCTACCTCGACTCACGTAAGAAACAATTCAACCATTTCTAAATCTCTGAACAATAAACATATTTGAAAAAAGGATCAAAGGATCTTGATTTGTCTGATTTCGAAAAATGCGATGTTGAAGATGACTGCTCGATGCATTTAGCACACGACAAGTTGTTAAGCGTGTTAATTTATAGCACGCCATTCCATTGTGAGCTATTAGTTTCACTAGCTCGACAGCTTGCATAAACATCCAATAGGTATTGAGCTGACAAACATTAGAGACCAACAACTCTTTGACTTTTAAATTGGGAAATTTACTCTGACCCCCCAATTAGATTTCAAGAAATATTTAACCCCACACTTTTTTTAAACTAACACTTATCCCCCAAAAAATTATCACTGTTTTCTTAAAACTAACACTTACCTCCCAAATATTGGAGGGTAAGCGTTAGTTTTTTAGGGGTATTTGGGGGTAAGTGTTAGTTTAATAAAAGTGTGGGGTCAAGTGTTTTCTTCAAATTTAATTAGGGGGTTATTGTCATTTCCCCCTTTTAAATTACCTGCGAGTTGTGTTTTACAACTGTCATAGGTTGACAGGCCATAAGAAATTGATAAGCCGATAGCTAGCAGGTTTTAGGACTTCCATCGAGCTGTCGAGCTCGAAAGATTGATGACAAGCTTAACAGTTTGTCATCTTCAATTTTTCTTGTCTTTCATACTTTCTCATACTTCATGTATATTTTTACAACGTTACAACCGATCTCCAATACTCCAATAACACAAAAATGTACATCTCTACCCATTAAGTTGTCATTGATGCAGTGTGTTAAATCTCCTTCTAAGAGTATCATTATGGATTCTAAATGGCCTAATTATGATTAATGAGTTAAATCCAATTGTTATTGATATTGTTTTTGAACCATTTTAGAGTGAGAAGTCAAATGAATGAGGGTATTATGATATGCTTATGTAATTAAAGGTGTTTTGGGGAGTCTTGACATCCAATTGTAGAGTAATTTGCTACTTTTCCAAAGTCCCCTATAATTGTTGTTCTTTGTTTCATTTTCCCAATGACTTTTTACTTCGTGCAGTGCAGAATGCAATTAGTTAAATTAGCGTGCCATCATTTCCTTCAGAGTGTTCTGAGAATAAAGGGTCAGGATATTGATCATCTTTGTAGCAGAAAAGAGCTCCAGGCTCAACCCGAGTTTTGCCTACTGTTGTTATTCATTACTTGTTCTTCCCTTCTCTTTCCCAACCATTCAAGTTCGAGAGTTAAAAAAATGAAAAAACTTTCCATCCGAGAATGCCTACAGAAACTTAATTTTCAGATATTTATATATTTGTCCAAGCCACTCGCTAAACATCTTCGTCACGTTTATTATCTCAAACATTATTTTGCTCCACCTGAGCTATAAAATACCGCTACAGCGTCAGAGTGGTAAAAGAGAGCATGCCACGAACAAAGATCTGAAGCACTGCCCAGCACAAGAAGTAAAGCTTATAACTTTGATTTCGTCTGTTCCAACGGAGCACTCTGCAACAATCAGTGCAAATGTTATTAGAAAAGCTTAAAACGCAGGCAAGAACAGTTTAAGGCATTAGATAAACTATACCAACAGAAATTAAGCAAAAGCTAACAGCCATTTTGGCAGTTACAATTTGGTCGACCAATTGGTAACACATTTATCCACAGCAGAAAGATCAGAGCCTATGGATCCCATGCTAAATCATCTATTTGGCTGATCGAAACAATTAATATCATATTGCCTTCAATTTGCTGACTGATCACTCTCCAAGATTTTTTATCCGAAGAGGGGCCCCCGTCAGAATCCTGGTCGATGAAATAAGTCATCAAAATGACCCATTCCATGCGACCAATAAGTTATTGTGAGGAGGAGGCAAGCCAATTCATAAAATCTAATCTCAGTATAGCTGCCCAAGTAGGAATTCTGTACCGAGATTGGGTCCCATAAAATTCTTATCATGCACAACTTAATAATTCATGGATTCATCATTCTAATGCTATGATAAGAAAAATATAAAGCTTCAGATTTCTCACCAAAGGAGCTCCCTTGGCAGCTCTTTCAGCCAAGAAGGCACAAGGCTTGAAAAATTCTCCATACATCTTTGACCATTGCTCCAATCTTGAGTAAATATACTTGGATCCGAGTGAGTCAGCCCAGAACATGATTCCTCCCCTGATCACAATGCAGCAAGTTATTAAACCAGGAAAACAATGGAGTTTGAGAAGCAAAACACCTTCAATAAATGAAAAACTACAAACCTGTAAGGTGGAAAACCCATGCCCATAACAGAAGCAATGTCAAGGTCAGCTGCTTTAACCGCAATACCTTCAGCAAAGACGCGACAGGCCTCATTCACTACTGGGAAGAATATCATCTCCACAATGTCCTTCTCTGACAATTTTGCAAACTACATCCATATTTGATCCCATAAATTGTGTGTACCTTAAAATATTTCAGTGCAAAGTATAATTATAAAGCCCCAAGTAGAGAATAGAAGAAAGTGAGAGAGAGAATGACCTTAGGGTCAACGGCAACACCAGAAATGCTCCGAGCCTTCTCAATGTATTTCTTTAGTTCGGGATCTGGGCTAGCTTTGCGTTTATCATCATATAAATAGAATCCTTTGCGGGTAGTTTCACCTAAAAGAAGTGCATAATGATTACAAATACTTGAAAATAACAACCCAGAAGCTTAAGAGATGCTGGCTTAGTTTAAGGCAAATTGCCAGTCCAGTTAAGTTAAATCACAATCTACCTAATCTCTTATCCTCCTGCATGATTGGAAGGAGCATTGATTTATAGGTTCTCTCAGGGAAATTCTCAATAAATTGCATGCCAGTTGCAACTGCCACTCCAAAACCAACAAGGTCGGCCAATCTGCATAAACAAATAAAATGTAGAAGCCCCTTTAAAGGAAAATCAAACTTCCAAATAGCAATACAATAAAGTATACCATATCACATGTCAAAAATTTCTTGGGTACCTGAAAGGGCCCATTGGCATTCCAAATTTGGTAATTACCCTATCAATTAGATAGATGTCTGTTCCATGTTCAACGAGCAAAATAGCAGCTTGTGTGTAAGGGAAGAACATCCTGTTGACAGCAAAGCCTGTGCAATTACCCACTACAACTGGAGTCTTCTTTATCTTTTTGCCAATATCTAGTAAGTCAACAATTACTTGGGGAGAAGTCTTGTTGGTACGAACAATTTCCAAGAGTGGCATGACATGAGCTGGACTGCATCAAAACTCAGGTCAACTGTAGCTACAAGAAAGAGAGGCAGAATGACAGTGACAACTTCAAACTAGGTACTACCTAAAGAAATGGGCTCCAACAATCCGATCCTGGGACTTGGTCCTCTCACCAATCAAGTTCAAGTCAATTGTGGAAGTGTTACTTGCAAGTATGCAATGTGGTGGACAATATTTTTCAAGATCAGAAAAAATTTGTTGCTTCAGAGAAACTTTTTCAATAACAGCCTGTTCCAAAGCATCAGCATCAAATAATAAAGAAAAAGTTTGTCTAACTTTTAGATAAGAAAAAATCACAAGAGTATGTGCAGTAAATTAACATGTAATCAAGCTACCTCTATCACCATGTCTACATCTTTAAAACTTTCATAGTCTAGAGTGCCCTTAAGAAGAGAGAGGGTTTTTTCAAACTTTTCTTGAGTCATTTGTCCTTTCTTGAGACGGCTTTGCAGATTGGCTAAAAAAAATAAAAGAAAAAATATCATTTCACAAAGACATTATTTTGAAAAGTAAATTAAATGCAAATTGGGCTATATGACAAGAACAAGATAACACATGGCTCTAATCCCACCTTTGACTCTGTTGATCCCTGCCTCCAAGAACTTATCATTTACTTCTTTCAGAATCACAGGATAGTTACTAAGAATCAATGCAGTTGCTATTCCTGAGCCCATTAATCCTCCACCAAGAATTGCAACCTTGTTCACTCGTCGTGGCGCCAAACCACGATCAGTTACACCTGGAATCTGTCCATTGATAAGAGACAAGTGATAGAATTATTAAATGGTTAAGGTATCAATAATCAGGATGTTACGAACTGAAATAAGATTGCAAACTGAACAAAGTCCCTACGCTTCCATATTTGATTGCATTCTCAAGAAATCAAAGTATTATTGGTAGTAAAGTGAAGAAATTGAATAATTGAAACATAGTTTTCGTAAAACTTCTCATGATTAAGTGGTTTTACAAACAAGATTAACCAACGTCTTTGACAAAATTTATAAAATATATCTTGCTAGCACATTAATAGTTTACAAATTCAAAAATCCTTAAACATAACATCAAATAAAATTGAATTGCATGGAGTTTAACCAACTAATTACAGATTAAAAACAAAAATTGTGACCATAAAAATTTTATTCAAACCTTTGAGGTCCCACGTTGAGCAAAGAAGATGTGAATCAAGCTTTTGCAGGTGTCAGAGTGTAAAAGTTCTTGGAAAGCTTCAGCTTCCTGCCAAATTAAAACTCATTGTCACAATTGCAAGTTAGCTGCAACAGAGAGGAAGCACAAGATATTAAAGATAAGAGAGCAACCTTCCACAATCCAGCCCGGGGACCAGAAACTACACCCGTTTCAACAACATCAATGCAAACTAAGGGATGTTTGAGATTTGGAGCCCGCTTCCTGGTCTGATCCCTCGCAAACTTGAATATTTCCCTTGCCTCCCCGAGGGGTTCCAACTTGTCAGTCTTGTAAAGAGTTGAAACCCATGGTCTTCTGCACTCAAAGATATCCAAAGCCCATTGACGTGCAGTGTTTAGCAACTGATCAGGTGCAACAACAGCATCTACAAGACCCAAATCACAAGCTTGTGCCCCTCTAACTGGTTTTGATGTCTATTTAGGAGCATGAGAGGGAGAGAAAGAGACGGGTTAATTGAAAAAACAACAGTAACTACATCTTCATAGCAAAAATTTATCCAAGCAACAAAAGAGGAAAGTAAGACATACCAACATCATTTCAAGGGACTTTGCAATGCCCACAAGACGCGGAAGCCGCTGTGTTCCTGAGCCAAATGAGGAGCATGTAAGCGACAATAGCAAAGGAACCTAATGATTATGACGTACCGATAAAAAAATATAATGTTTCAAGTTTAATATGAAAAAATTGAAGCACCTTATAATATTGTCAAACAATTTGGAAATTGTATAAGAGATTTTCATTCAAATTCTTGCAAATTATTTATCATAAACAGTTGAGTCAGTCTTGATGTTGATCCAGTCCAAAACGACATTAAAACTTACATCCAAACATGCACTCTAGACTTCAAACTGTCGATTAGATGCAATTGTCAGAAGAACACAATTTGCCAATATCCATGTAACTATTCATCCATCATTCAACAAGGCTACTACAATTAAATTTCACAACTACATCTAGACCACAGTATCAATAAGGCATATTTCAGATAAATAAACAAGGGAACAGAGTTTCGCAACTTAACAAGTCACAAGCTGTAGCCTTCACCCAAAAATTTATTTTATTCTTTTGACTAATCCCTTGTCCTGATGGTGTCTCACACCACAAGAACGTTACTACTTGCCAGTGTAGTCATTAGTTTCAATTGCACACCAACAAGTCATCTCAGCAAACTTTCTCTCATTTGTTCCTTTATCATTAACAACTATGACTTGATTTCCAAGTTTGTTACAAAGCCTATGATTGTTCCATAGCTACTCATTGTTAAAAAAATTCTCAACTTAGTTGACTGAAATTTTCAGGCATGCTGCTTCATGAACACCCACCATTCTGTACCAAAACTATTGATAGCAATATATCTACGTTGTTTTTCTATTTTCTATAGTCTCCACTGCATAATACTTAATTTGCATGAAGAATTTGCCGTTCATCCATCCAAATATAATCCTTTCAGTATAGTGACCTACAATCTCCCATGGCATAAAACAAGCAAAATAACAAAAAATAGAACAGCTTAAACCATTTGTACAAATAAGGATCCCCTTCATTACATGATTTCTTCTACATATAGATAGATATAGGATTGTATGTGAAAAAATCAATAAGAAGCTTTTATTTGCATTAGAACAGAAACGAAATTCACCAGTTGTGATAAAGAGACAGATTATTAAAGTAAGAACCTTCATCACTTATTTTGTAAAGATAAGAAAACCACATTCATTTTATCAAAACTTTATAATCTTTGCCCTCACCTCAATTTCAATGCTGTTAGAGAGTACAAACAATATAATTAATCCATTCAGTTGAAATAGCCATACCTCCAAATCCAGGAAGAATTCCAAGTTGAAGTTCAGGAAGGCCTAACTGTGCAGTAGGAGTCGATATTCGTGCATGGCAAGCCTGACAGACCAAAATCATAAGATCATCTCACAAAACTAACTACAATAGTCCCAACCCCAAAAAGGTGCACTGGAACATACCATTGCAACCTCTAATCCTCCACCTAAGGCAAGCCCATCAATGGCAGCAACTGAAGGTTTTCTTGAAGCTGGTAAACAAAGCAAACAGTTATAAAAGTCAACATAGAGACACAACTTTAGCACAAAATCCTCAAATGGTAAAAGACAAAATTAAAAAGGAAGCATACCTTCTACAAGATCTGTTAGAACCTCTACAGATACGAAACCACGTTTTGGTTGCTCCGCTGAAAAAGAAAAAAGTAAAAGAAACATTATTAAAGCTGAAGTGGTGTATTATCAGAAGAGACAGGCATATGAAAAAGAAAATTTACTCTTTCCCCCTTGAAGTCCTTCGAAAGCTGTAATATCAAAGCCACCAGAAAATTTATCCTTGGCACCTGATCCAATAACACATGGTATTAGCTTCATATCATATTGACCCAGAACGCTAGACAAATGCTGGCAGCATAACGTCTTTAAATTTACATTATAAACTGTATTATCTCTACTCCCTCACCTGTAACAACAATTGCCTTCACGTCATCTCTATGTAAGGCCTGCTCATAACTTTCTTTCAAGCTGTTTAACACTGCAGAGCCAGAGTAGAGAGAAAAGTTAAACAATTTGTCATAATTAAAAGGATACAGTGTTCATCCAAATATATTAATGAAAACATTGTCACAAACGCGCTTTCAAAAAAAAAAAAAAAACCTGTCTGAATGAACCAAAGGCCTAGCAGTGGCCAGCACTTGTTTAAAACTGACAAAAATCCATGAAAGAGAAAAGGGTTTTGCAAACTGTGCTACTCCAAGTGGGTTTCATATCTAATTGATCGCCTACAGTACATTAGAAGCTCTTCAAACTGTAAACTTAAGCAATTTCAACCAATGACCAAACAGTGGTTTGCACCCAATGGATAGACGACGATAAAATCTAATAACAACACAATTCTTTCAAGCAAATATAATCACACAAATCTTTACCATAATAGAGGGGAAAGGGTAAAATAAGTCATTATAACAGCTTAATTACCAAAATAAAATATAATAACAGATTTCACAATTCTATCATTCTAATTTTTCGAAGTTAGCATGTACAGAATATGCCTTGATTCAGCTTACTTGTATCAATCTCTTTGTACTTCCCATAAATAGATTTACCAAAAAAAAAAAAAAAAATTATACTCCAGCCATTTTAATTTTGATACAGTGACATCACACAACCAGAGTCTAATGCTGAATTTGCATTGCACCCTCTTTTTCTCTAAACTAGTGACAGTCTAACTCCACTTAATTCCAACACTGTTGCTAATATCACAAAGTATCAAGCAAATCCACCTAACTTTGCCGGCTACAAGAACACTTTAATTTTACTTAAATAATCATAAAATTATTATTAAAAGAATCACATCAGCTCACAAAGAATGACACACATAACACTTCACAAATTACAACAAAATAAAAACCGCTCAACCGCGAAATGGATACAAATTCATACACGCGGACGAAAATTTCATAACTAAAACAATAGAACTCACGAAATTAAGCTGAAAAAGATGAAAAGAATACACAAACAAATAAGATCTAACATAAAAAAAAAAATTAAAAAAAGAAAGTACCATCTAAAGATAGAGAGTTGACAGGAGGGTTGATGATGGTGATGATAGCAACCCCGTCAGCTCCCACCTCAAGGGTCGTTCTTCCCTTAGCCCTGCTTCCCATCTGTATCTAGTGCTGCGAATTTTGGTCTTCGCACAACAATGCTTTCAATTTGCTACAATAAAAAAATCCCGAACGCTCGCCGCTCTGCTTGAAATTGCTGTAAATTTTGATTTGCGGTGTCGTGTGTTAGCGGACACTCTGCATCGTTGGAGAGTTTTATAAGGTCACTCAAGCTTGAAGAAATAAATAATTGTGTTGTGACGTGGCGATGGTTTTCATCTACATCGCGTTCGGAAGAGGATTGCTCAAGCTCACTCTCTTTTAAGGAAAGTATCTACCACGCTCCAACAATTATGGTTACACTTCAACTCTAAATTTGAAGATTTTACCAAAATAAAAATTATACCCAGAAGGTAAGGGGAAATCTTTAAGCTTAATTATAAAATTCAGATTTTAATCACAAAGCAAACCATCTTATAATAACTTGATGGATCGTGTCACTCACGCTTGTGCCTGCGAATCAAATCGAAGATCGCCGCTCATGAATGGTGATGTATTAGATACATTTTTATGTATTCATGGAAATTCTCAATTTCATCAGGATCGTCTTTCTAGAATGGAAAGCGACGTCGTTCGATTGATTAAAAAGGAAAATTTTGTCAAAATAACCCATTTGAAGGTGTCTTAATCATGCTCCTTGTTTTCTTTTATTTTTCTAGATATTTCTAATTTTATAATTATTATATTCTTCTATATATAATATATAAATACATCTTTCATATTTTAACATTTTCAATTAGACAGTCATCAAAAAATTCATTTGACAGTCATTTCGACTCGTCTGACAATCATTCTAACTCATCAAAGGCATTTTGAATTATCAGATAGTCATTTTGACTCATCGGATAGTCATTTTAGCTCACCGAACAGTTATTTCGACTCATCGAACAATCATTTTGCTGTATCAGACAGTTATTTTTAACTCATTAGATAGTCATTTCGGCTTTTTGGACAATCATTTTGATTCTTCGGATCATCATTTTACTAGTCAGACATTCGATTTATTCATCGAATTATTATTTTGACTCGTTGGATCGTTAGTTAAACTCATTGGACCGTTATTTAATTTGTCGAATTATTATTTTAACCTATTGGATATTTTTTTAATTTGTAATAATATAATTATTATTTATCTATATTTGAGTAGGTAAATTAAAAAAAATAAAAGGTTAATTATTTTTAAAAGAATCTCAAATTTGGTTATTTTAATAAATTTCCTTTTAGAAAGCGAATCGATGGATATCTTTTTGTATGGGCTGGCTCATTGGGGATGATATGACAGATATTACGTGCCATGTAGTGATTGGTTAGACTCACGACAAAATTATGAACCAAAATGGGAAGGCAGATGAAGAATTATTGAATCATTGATATTTCCAAAGTTCACGCATTACGATGCTATCCTTCTAACAATTCGTCACTTGCGTCGTTCTCTTCTGATCCCTAGGGACATGCTATGATTTTGCTTTTGTAATATTCCATTTAAAAAATGTATAATCTTATGCTATTATTAAATGAAAATGGTATGTAATGAATTGGATTTTGATAATTGTAGCATATTAAGATGATGTTAATCAATCGCTAATACTTGTCGAAAAGTTCACATAAATCAACCGTACAACAATCAAATGCATGGTTATTGTTATTGAGCCAATTAGAAATCCTTCTTTAAAAATACCCTATAGTTGGAAAAGAGCATGTGGAAACTCATTAAATAGTATAGTATGCAACAAACGCAACTTCCTATCATATGTTTGCCTTTACCAAACGGGGAAATGACAATAACCCCCCAATTAAATTTAAAAAAAACATTCAGCCCTACACTTTTATTAAACTCACACTTACCCCCCAAATATCCCTAAAAAACTAACACTTACCCCCCAAATATTTGGGGGGTAA
>JANKKB010001149.1:27348-47731 GCA_026225775.1 Bursera palmeri
TTTAGGAAAAGTATGGGGTTAAGTGTTTTCTTGATATCTAATTGGGGGGTCAGAGTAAATTCCCCTTTACCAAACCTACCAGCCTATCAACCACTCCAAATGAATGCCACAACAAACTAACACATATATTGTGTACGTGTATAGCACAATGAGATAAATAATATATAAGGCGTTTTCCGATGACACGTGCTAAGATTTAAACAAATTATATATTGTAATCATAATAATTATTAAATTATTTCAATAAAATAATATTTTTATTATAAAATTATTTACCGTAGTGATATAATTAATAAAGTAAATGTTTTGGGATTATATAATGATTATTATAATGAGAATGCCCAAATTTTTATGTTTTTACGCTTGCTATCAGGACAAACAGTAAGACTAGTTATATATTATTTGATACTTTTAATGTATCTCAAGGACATATGTTAACACTTAAAGCTTGTATTTTTTTATTATAAATTATTAAATCACCTAAAAATTTGTATTTATCATTACAAAACTCATAGAATATATTGAACTAATTAATTTAACAATAATTTAATGATTATTATAATGAGAATACATAAGTTTTTTAGTTTTTGACCACCCATAATATTTTAATAATAACTTTTTATCAATAATTTCTAATTAATAAACTTTAAACTTTAATAATGATAATTTTTTATATTATTTCATAGTTTAAGGTTTTTTCCTAATCTAAAAAATCAAAATTAATAGGGAGTTTTTAAAAATAATCATTATCTATTAATTGATATTGAAATGCGTTGTATATTGTATTTGGAATGTGCAAATTGTATTTATCATAAGCTAAATGAAGGCATCTATGGGAGGGACCGAGAGAGCATATTGTACGTAGCATGTTTCGGCTTGGTTTCCCGTTGTTAAGAGTCAAGGAAAGAGGGAAAACTTATACAATTCAAATAGTCTATTTGGCATTGTAGGCTTGGTATTACGACTTTGAAAACTCTATTTGACGTTTATGATATGATAAGAAAGTTACGCCTACAAATTTAAGCTTTTAAAAAAATGATAAACTTAATACGATGTTATAACAATTTTGACACAATGAACGTATCACTTAAAAAATTAATTACTTTTAGCTTAAGCAAACTGGTCAAATCTATAAGCCAGTTTTAACTCTTTATTTACTTTGTGGTTATCATTGGCATAATATTTGGTTTCCAGACAGATCAGCATTCTGATACGAAGTTATCCTTACCCGATGTTGGAACATGTTCATCAAGTTCAGTCGTGATCTTCAGGTAGATACCTTCCCATGTTCAATTTGATATTAAAAAAAGACAGCCAATCCTGTGCTAGCCGTTATTGAGTTATAATATGGCACCTTGACTCCGTGTAATTTCTTTCCCTGCAAAAGCAGTGGATTTTAGACACCACCAGCTACTTATTAGATCGTGAATATGCTTTGGTTTCTGTTTGATGACCATGACATTGGAAATTTATTTTAGGTTTTTAGACCCATTTTCTTTAATAATGATCTGATATTACTAAACTTGTTAGTTGAATTGGTTGGACTTTGGATCTCTTAGGTTTCTATAAGGAATTTTCACTTTTCAGGTTGAATTTAAGTCGTTTTTCCTTGTGTCATTTACTGTTGCAGGATCACACCATTTTGATTCTGTGTAAAGCCATGTTTAGAGGAGAAGATAACTGTTCGTCCTACGTACATCAAGAAAGAGTAATGCCACTAGAAGATTGAATGAAGTAACCAGAGTTACTAAGCCAGAAGAAAGTTCCTTGTTAGGGCAACGGTTTGTTTCTATGCTTCAATGACTACATTCTGTTCTGTAATCCTTCTCTCTTGTATGATTTTTGTTTGTCTGATGTAAATGGCTCCAAGGTGGAGATGAAGTATAAATCTAGCATCCTAAATGTTGATGGGTTTGTTGGCTGTTGGATGCTGGTGACTGGAACATGTTTTCTGAAGAAAATACTTCTAGTAGTACAAAAATAAAATTGAATTATACCTTCTACAAGGTCTATTAGAACCTCTACAGATACGAAACTACATTTCGGTTGCTCCGCTGAAAATGAAAAAATAAAAAGAAGTAAAAGAAACACTATTAAAGTTCAAGTGGTGTATTACCAGAAGACAGAGACATATGAAACAGAAATATACTCTTTGCCCATTGAAGTCCTCCAAAAGCAGTAATACCAAAGCCCCAAGAAAATATACCCATGGCACCTGATCCAATAACATAAGGTGGTATTAGTTCATATCATATCCACAATGCTAGACAAATTCTGGCAGCAGAAGGTCTTTAAACTTACATTATAAGCGGTATTGTCTCTAGCTGACCTGTGACAACAATTGCCTTCACATCATCTCTATATAAGGCCTGCTCATAACTTTCTTTCAAGCTGTTTAACACTACAGAGCCAGAGCAGAGATAAAAGTTAAAAACAATTTATCTTAATTATAAGGATACGGCATTCATCCAAACATATTAGTGAAAACATCTTCACAACCATGCTTTTCAAAAAACCTGTCTGAATGAATAAAGGGACTAGCAGCTGCCGGCACTCACGAAAAATGTAAAAAATCTATGAAAGAGGAGGGTTTTGCAAATTGTTTATACTGACTAATGAATGTAGTAAGGCAGCAGTAAAAGAAAAAGTGAAGAAGTTCAGAATTGGCTTTGCCGAAGATGCTGAGACCGTCATCGACAAGTTGCCGCTGAATTCTCAAAGTATGATGTTCTCTGAAAGGATGCTACCTTGAATTACCTTAAAAATCCTCTTAACTATTGATCTTGTAAGTGGGAATATTTTTACTGCGCTCTTTTCGCTCTAGTGTTTTGTTTATAATTTCTACTCTCACGGTGCTGAAAGCAAAACAGATTAAATTATTGTGTCTAACAGACTAGTCAACTATTTTTCATTCTTTGGTTAACAAGCTACAATTAATGAATTAAATTTAATCACTAGTTTATGATCCTGTTTTATCTTTGTCAAATTGTTTATCTTTTGCTTCCTCATTTTGATTTTGGCTTTCGTATTACGGACCTTGCTTCGTGCTTTATGCTTTATGGCATTTCCACTATCAAAACAATCCAATCCCGCAAAGTTTTATGAATTGATAGGAAGAAAAACTTAGTTGAGCAGAAGAAATGGGTATGCCTTACGATTTGTGACTTCTCCTCTTCGTCACGGTAATTACAGAATCCAGTGAAAAAGATCAAAGCTTTTAATTTTTATTAAAGGTTCAAGTATTCAAGTTAAGTCCACACCTACAAGCTTAAGCTTTTAGGAAAGTGACAAATTTAACATGGTATCAGAGCCGTAGTGATCCAACGGTCCAAGTGAGGTCCACGTTACAAGTACACGTGAGGCCCTTGCACATGAGGGGGCGTATTAAAAGTTTAAGTATTCAAATTAAGCTATACCTACGAGCTTAAACTTTTAGAAAAGTAGCAAACTTAACAGCTTTTCGTAATAGAAGCTTGTGGATAGCGTAGATGCTGCGAACAAGAATTTTCTAAGGATTGTAGTTGCGGTGGTGTTCACTGAAGGAAGTAATTGGCCAATGGGCGTAGGAAGAAATGGGTGGTGGCGCTCATCATCAATTCTCACTGGCGCTGGCAGTTGGTGGTAGTGGCGGCTTCGACAATTATTAAATCTTGTGGGCATTTTTTCCTTTTTTTGTTTTTGTTTTTGTTTTAGAATATTGAATCGCGGGTGGTGGTGGTTTCCAAATAGGAGGAGAACAGATGTTGTGTTGAACGTGGCGGTTTGTGGCATTGGTTGTGCTATGATTTTATTTTATTTTTTTAGTCGACAACTGGATACTGCTTTCAAATTGTCAAAGTAGAATTATCAATTTTGAAGAGGAGATTTCTTCGTTTTTTTTTTTTTTAATATTTTTTGATACCAAAACAACTTCTCAACACATTTAAACAATCATACAATATTATACCTCATACTTCAGTCAAGCAATTTCATTTCAAACTCTAAATTTTAAAATAAAAAACACAAATAACTAGTGATTGAATCATATTTCGTTATGAAAATGAGTGAGAATCACTTGTTGGTAGTCTGTATTAACCCAAGTTCAAACCCGTGAACCTTTCTTATCGGTGCAACTCTTTGTATTATGCAAATGCCTTCTCTCTCTTTCAAATTGTTTCAAGTATTGTTTGAGAGTCATTTACGTTAGTCCAATCATTTAAAACAAAGATTATGAGACGAATAAGAATTTTTCAATTCATGAAGGGAAATAATGAGATTGAAGACATGTAGGTCAGGGTACTAAGTTATTGAAGGCATTGAAATAATTTTGTAAATAAGGGGGTCATAAAATTTAAATTTTTAACAAATGGGTCATTTATCAAAGACTTAACCTATTTTTGGGTCAATATTTTGAATTATTCCAATTTTCTTTTAGATTGAGTATCCATTTTTCAGAAAAATGGATAAACTGGAAACCTTTTGTTGAATGATATATTCATATGGAAGAGCGACAACTTAAAAAAATCAAATTTTATTAAAAAATAATAATAACAATTGCAAAAGAAAATTCATTTTGTTAAAGTTTTTATTTTTATTAATTATTGTAATAGTTTAATTCATATTCTTTTTTTTTTTCCGCTTTGTTTTAGAAAATGTCAGTTTTGCCCGTCTTCATTATATTTAATATATTTACCGAAGAGAAAATATGTCCATAATACCCTGAATTTTTCCCGCTCAAAATAAAGGTGGCAAAACCTCAGTTTCCCGCTCTATCAAATTCCCAATTACACCAGAAAAACCAAAACACGGACAACTGCACTGCATGAACTACACACCACGCCACCATGACCGCTGCCACAGTGCCTCCGGTAACTGATACCGACATCATCCGCCTAGCTCAAAGCCACCATCAAACCACCTCTCCCCTGCCTCCATATTTCCTCTCTTCAGAATCCCACGAAACCCTCATTTCTTTTCTGCATTCTCGCTCATCTTCTCAATCTCCTTCTCTCCCAGTTGCTGAATACACGCTTTCTCTTCTCTCGTTAATCTCTTCTTCTCCTCAAACGCCTTCAGTTTCTTCTCTGCTTTCTTCTCTTCTTTCAAATTACATCAGTCTATTAACTTCGCTTAAAATCCCCCGTGACTCAAATTGTCTCAAAACAATCCAGTTCTTCAATAATCTATTGAATTACGTGCCCATTGGCGATCTGAAATCGATTGTGGACTTGATTGTATTAAATATGTCACGAATAGCGAATTTGGATGACGCCCATGTGCTTGATCTTTTGCCTATGTGTTTTGAGTTGGTGAGGGACAGCGAGAGAGGTGGGGATTTTGTGAATTCTGTGTTTGATCGTATTCTCGATTGTGACTGGTCAAAAGGGTTGTTGATCAAGATGGTCTCGATTGTAAAAGATTTGGGGATTATCGATAAGGGAAGGTGTAGACAGTTTTTGGAGAAGGTGTTTGATAGAATGGAGATGGTGGACTTGCAAGATTTGCCTTCGCTTGTGTACCAGTTGCTTCTTTTGGCGTCGAAAGGGTTCAAAAAGAGGGAGGTTATTGAAGGGATTGTTGGGTTTTTTGGGTCAAAAATGGGGTCAAAGGTAACCTCCATTGTTAGACAAGTTGAAGGGACTGCGTTGCTTCATGTTAATTTCGCGGTGAAGCAGGATCCATCATTAGGACAAGAGGTTATGGGGCTTGTAAAGTCAGATCTTCGAGCTTTTAATCATTTTACCGTTGCTGTTATGTTGTCAGTTTCAAGGATTAAGAGGTTCAGTGAGAATTCGATGAGCATTTTGAAAACTGCAGTGCTGTCTGCTTACTACGATTGGAAGTTTTCCAGGTATCAAATTCTTCTAGAGTATTACTTTTAACTACAGTTGAATTAGTGGTGAAAACATGGATAATACCAAAACTTTAGATAAATGCTACATTATCTGAGCTAACTGATATCACAATGTGTTGTATGTTGTCTTTGGAATGAGTGAATTGGATCAGTTGCTTGTTTGTACTTGGCTTAGTTTAAACTATCAGAAATTGTGGGCATTTTAGGGCTTCAATCATGACTTTTAGCTTTGATTTGCTCAAATAGCTCCCATGATAGCAACGAGTCTATTTCATAGTCTTATTAACTTGTCCCTAGATATGATTTAAAAGTTAAACTGTATGAATCTTGTGGATTGTTTGGTTATTGATTTAGATAATTCTAATTTTCTGTCAAATTTCAGAGATTGCAAGTGGCTACCTGATGATTTGAAGGAAGAATATCTACAGATTGTCAAACTAGTTGAGAAGGCTTTGCTAAGAGCTGTAATATCTTTTTGCTTCATATTTA
This sequence comes from Bursera palmeri, assembly GCA_026225775.1. Taxonomy (NCBI): domain Eukaryota; kingdom Viridiplantae; phylum Streptophyta; class Magnoliopsida; order Sapindales; family Burseraceae; genus Bursera; species Bursera palmeri. The sequence goes on from JANKKB010001149.1 coordinate 33,671, forward strand.
TTGTTTGGACATTTTTATACTGTATTTTTCAGCACAATGAAATTAAGGCGTTTTAGATTTTATTTAAACGCTAATAAGGTAAATGAGAGCACCTATGGGAGGGAGCATATTGTGCCTAGCATCGTTCAGCTTGGCTTTGTGTTGCTAGAGTCATTGGAAGAGGGAAACCTTAAGGACTACTGTAATTCAAATGGTCTATTGGGCAGTGTGGAGCTTGGTATTCAGATTCTGAAAACTCTATTTGAGATCCATGATATGGCAAGAAATGAGGTTAGTACAACTGTTAGCATCAAATTTTAATTACTGTTGATATTTTATAGTGCCTCCCAAGGGAATCTATAATTGGTTTTGTTTGCTTGACATTCTCATAATGTAGCATATATGATTGATTTTCACTGTAATATATAACTTTTATTATCCATAAACATCTGTCCTGCACTTGTAGCAGGTGAAGGAACCGTCCAGATTTTTTTTTTCTGATTTATAAGCCAATTATTATTTAATCACTGTTGCACGAGTTTTCTGTTTGTAACAGAAGCCAATTTGGTCAACATTTTGCAGATTATTGAGCAATGCAAGTTTCGAGTCCTCTCGTTAAAACCAGAACGGAGTACGTCAATTTTAAGGTAATTGTATCTTGATTACTTACCAACTATTTTCTTTGATTTATGGTTATCTTTGGCATTATATTTGGCGTGCAGACTGATCAGCATTCTGATACGAAGTTATCCTTATCCGATGTTGGAACATGTTCCCCGTCTGAAGGAATTGTTGGATTATTTCACTTTCATGCATGGCAAGATTGCCTCTTCTTTGGTTACTGCACTTCTGCCTCTCATGAAGTTCAGTCGTGATCTTCAGGTAGATATCTTCCCATGTTCAGTTTGATAAAAAGAGACAGCCAATCCTGTTCTAGCCGTTATGGAGTTATAATGGAATGTATGACTCTTTGTAATTTCCTTTCCCTGCAAGAGTAATGGATTTTAGACACCACCACCATGGAAAAAGAGAGTGCAATTTTTTAAAATTGAGGAAATGGAGCCTACTTATTATGATCATGAATATGTTTTGGTTTTTATCCTGTGACCATGACACTGGAAATTTATCTTAGGTTTTTAGGTCCATTTTCTTTTAATAATTACTTGATCTGATCAATTGTTAGTTTAATTGGTTGGATCTCTAAGGATTCTATATGGAGCTTTCACTTTTCAGATTGAATTTAAGTCGTTTTTTCTTTTGTCACTTAATGATGTAGGATTACACCATTTTGGTTGTGCGTAAAGCCATGTTTAGACGAGAAGATACAGTTCGTCTTGCAGCAACAAATGCCATTATGGATCTCATAGTAGCAGAAAAGCAATCGAAGACAGATGGCTCATTTTCTTTTCAAGACTCGTCAAGCCAAGCCAGTTCCAGCCAGCAGGAGATACCCCGCAGCTCAGGTGGAAGTCTCTTTCAAGAGCTGAGTGCCTTGCTGCAGAGATGTCTTTATCAGCAGGTTTCTTCTTCAATCATGCTTTTCATTTCTGTTGTTATTAGACTATGTTCCTAATGCTGATGGATTGCCTCGTTCAGGCAAAGGTCAAGGAAGTCATGTATCATGGGCTTATGAAGCTTGTCTTGGTGGATCCATCAACTGGAGGACCAGTCTTGGATTTTCTCTTACCTCACTTTCTGTGTTTTTTCAGGAAGGTAGTTGTTTACTGCTTCCTGCTTCATCATTTGAACCTTATACTTGATTCCATCAATCAAATTTCAGTCATGTAAAATTTATATAATCTACTGTTGGAAACCTCATATAGTGTCACGCGATATGCATCTTGCATTTTAGTTAACATATAATCAAGTACTAGATCACGTATCGAGATTGAAGCACACCTTTGGCAGGACACAGATGTTCAACTTGAGGTCAGTTGTTGCGTTAAATCAGACGGTGGAAAAGCTTTTACTGAAGAGCCTTTAGATTGTCTTCTTTCATGTGTCTCTTTGATCTTACTCCTCCAGCCACATGGCAAAATCAATCACCCCTCAGACTCTTCATGGACTTGTTTTGGTTTCTCCCTTTCTCAAGAAAATGAGGTATTGTTATCCTAGTTTATATAATTATGGACTTTATGATAATAGGTTAAATAAGGAGAAAGATAACTTGGTATGAAGTCCCAGTCAGCTCACAGATATGAAAACTGCAGGAGGGAAGAAATTTGTCTAGTGAATCATTTTCTTCTGCTTTATTGAAGATCCGGAAGTTTCTGCAAAATGGAAAATTAGAAGGTTTGTAGGGTTTCCACATGTTTTTGTTTTACCTATTTTTTTAGACTATGCCATAAGCATATCTAATTTAGTCCTTGATGATTTTGGAAGGAGAACTCTTGGTTTTATTTCTGTACTTTTTAGGTTAAAGTCCTTCTTTGGAGGAACATTGAGAAATATGAAGACAAAAAACATAATAGTATTCTGAATTTTTATGGTTACATATCTAGAACATCATGCACATCTTATTCTCCTAATCATTAGTAGGTTCTGAACTCAAAACTTCACTTTTTACTAATTTATGTTTTCCATCATGTCAGATCAGACATGCTTGGTCAGAACAAGGAAGAAGGCTCTACATCTCATGGAGAAGAGAAAAGAAAATGTTGTACTTTGATTTTATTAGGAATTATTGAAGTCTTGTTGAATACTATTGGTACTGAGTTGGAGAAAGCAGCAGATGCAGATAAGGGGGATCTTGAAAAGGAATTTATTGGACTGACTGATCTTCATGACTCACTGGAAAAAGATTTATATACATCAAGACAGAGTAGTGCCACTAGAAGAGTGAATATACGGGCTACCACTCATGATATACCCAACATTCCTGATTCAGGCAACGCCAACTTGACTCAAGAGCGAAATCCTTTTCTGGCAACTTCAAGCATCTTTCAGCTATTTCAGACAGTGCTGAAACTATACAATATTGAATGCACTAATAGTGTTACAGCTTCTCAGAAGCAAAGCCAGTCTTCCAGCAAGACAATAAAATGCTCTAAGATCGTTTCTTTTGTCTTGGATGCTACCCTTCGTCAAATAAAATCTTACCCTGTTATAAAGGATGATCCATTAAAGGTGCTGATTTATGGGAAAATTAAAATTCTGGGGCCCTCTTTGCTGAAATTAATTTTTTTACTTAAATCTGGGCCAAAATCTATGACAAATCAGAAGAGAAAGGAGACAAAAGGAAAAAAAGGTGTTGACCACCATAAAGAGCATCTTCATCAAGCCTTGATTTGCTTAAAAGAATTGATTACAATTAGCTTGCAAAGCTCACAGTTGACTGGCTTGCTTGAAGATTTTTTGTCAATCTCCAAGCTTGAGTATGGTTTGGATTATGAAAGTGAAGAAGTGGCCAGGATTGAGGATCAATATATAAGAAGTATAGAATTATTTATTGGGAAACTTTTAAAACCATTGATATCAGAGCTGCTTGGACATTCACTTTTCCATGAAGTTGAGGTAAATGCATTATGCACTGAGTTTACTAGTTTCTGCTATTTCACCCGACTATATTTCTATTTTTAATGTAAAATTTTCATAAACATTGCCTTTCTTCTCAGATCCTTTATGACATCTTATTGATGATTGGGAATAAATTGCCATGCGAGTGGAAGAATTATCACGGAGCCTGGGCTGTGGGCTTATGCAAAAGCAGTGGCACTAATGTTGCGAAAAGTGTGGTCAAACTTGCCATCTCTCTAAGCTCACCTCCAAACGATTTACTTTTGGCTCAAGCCATGGCTGAGGAGCTGTTGAAGGTCACTGGATCGGAAAGTAGTGATTCGTTAGAGCAGTCCGAACTATACCCCATCATAAACTGGTCAACAAGTACTAATATAATTTCTTGTATACTGCAATTAATTGAAACAGTCATAGTTGATATGGATTGGGCCATTAAAAAACTGAAGACATTGTGTCTAGTTACTCACAAGAGCATTCATATTAATTGGATTGGAGAAAATCCTCTTGGATTAATGTTCGAAGAAAATCTTTACTTCAGGGCTGAGGCAGTGGTTAAAGTGTTATCTTCTTTTGCTTTGATCAGCCTTAAGGGTAAGCAAGTGGTCTCTGCGAGTAACTGAATCTATTCTGTTTGTTACCATTCCTGAATTTGTAAATTTGATCGATTTAATTTGCAGACGCTCAAGCAGAGCATTTTCTCAGATTGGCTGCAAAGTTTTACAAACATTTAGCTCAGATGTCAAGGCTTAAGATTGCTCCTAAAGGTTGCAAGCAGCTTTTACCTAGTCTTCAATTCCAGAAGCTTGTAGAACTGACTTGCAAGAAGCTCACAGTTCCTCTTTATAACTTTGTGGCAGATATGCAAAGGGTATAGACTTCTCCATTGTTTCTAAAATAATCAATCAGCAATTTTGAAGGTAGTTGTTTTATAAAAGTTCTTATTAGCAATTTTATTATACAACTTGCAGGGTCAACTAGAAAATGCTAAGAGTAAGGGCATGGTCAACAAGATTAAAAGGGAGAATAAGTGCATCCCGGACCTGATCTTCCAGATAGAAGACTATGAAAAACATCTCATTCAGCTCAGCAAGATAAGCAAAGTCAATTTGTTGAGGCATGCCAAGCGTAGCACTTCCCGGGATTTCAAAATATTGGACCCTGTCAGGGAAGAAGATACTTCAAACCATGACGCTAACCGTAACGATTCTGCAGCTGCTGAAGATGAGTCATGTGAGGATTCTAAAAACGACGAAGAGAATGGCTCGGAGAATGTTTTGTCACCTCCCGCTGCCCAATATTCTGAGTCCGATGATGAAAATGAAGGTGCACCTCACAGTGCCAAAAGATTAAAGAGCAGTGGAGTGGTGGAGGACTCTGATGATGGTGAAGTTTAGCGAAGTGGGATATTCCTGTGCAAAGGAGCCTCGGAGTTTTTCCTTTTCTTTTCCCTTTTTGGCTTCTAGTGGAAGCTGAACGGTTATGCATGCAGTTCCTCTTGCGTAGTTAGATTTCATTATGTGGTACATGTAGACAAAGTTATGTAGCGAACCTCCCAACGACGAGATGGTGCATCAGTTACCTCATGTTACTTGGGACATTGCATGGTTATTATGAATTATGAAATGATTTACTGCCAACATTACCTTATGAGAGACGGTGACATCTTCAACCTCTGTGAAGGACTCAAGTCTTACACCTCTTAATAATCCTTTCAATTTCAAGGTTAGACTATTGCTCAGGTCCTCTCCTCAAGCCCACCATGGATTCTCATGTATCCAAAAAAAGTGTTGATTTTGATATAAATATAATAAATTTACTTCTAGAATTTTTAATGGGGTACTGATACTTAGATGATAAACTTATACTACTGTAAGAGACATGTTAATATCAAATAAGATATTATATTAAAAATTTTATATAATTTTGAAACTAGAGTATTCTTATTCTTTGTCATAATTCTTTTTCTGTTGTGTAATAGAGAGAGAGTATGCAACTCTACTTTTGGTATTCCAAATGCTTTCTTCCCTGTCCTGAGACTGAAAAAGAATCTATATGAATGAGCTGTTTTATCTTGTTTTATTTCGTGCCTGAAGATTATGATACACGTTTTGAAATGGGCAACCACTTTAAAATACCAAGAGTGAAAATAAAGAAAGAATTGATGCTTCAACTAAAGTTGTTGCGGCGAAACAAAACAAATTTATGCTGAAACAGATAAAATGTTATATGTCTTGTTGTTGAAAAGAGCTTAAATATTAATGTTAAGTCCACATCTACTAGTTTAAACTTTTAGGAAAGTGGCAAACTTATCATAGTATCAGAGCAAAGATCCAAGGTTCGAACCCTCATGATGCGAATTAAAAAGAAAAAATATTGGTCCACTTGTAAGACCCGGAAAAAGGGGCTACTTGTGAGGTTTGGCCCATATGTAAGACCCAAAAAGAGGCTGCATGTGAGGTAAAGATCCACTTGCAAGAAGCATGTGAGATGTCCTTGCACGTGAGGGGGAGTGTTGAAAAGAGTTTAAATATTAATGTTAAGTCCACACCTACAAGCTTAAGCTTTTAAGAAAGTGACAAATTTATCACTTGTGCTGTGCCAAACTTTTTACTTCACCAAATGTAAATGCCAATTTTTTTTTATTGCTACCTGAAAGGGTGAAAACAATCAAAATATTCTAAGAGGGAAATGATACGAACTTTTATTTTTTATATTCCAATACGAAAAGCACACTGTAGTGCCCACCCACCCTAGCAGTGGTGTACAATTTTAAAAGAATCCAAAATCCAGCACAACTCTAGTCAAGACAATGTAAAAAGAAAAGACGACGTATTCCGTATGTGAAAATTGAAATATCGAGGGGAATTATAAGAAATAGCCAAGTCGGAGGGTCTGTTAAAAGGATAGCTGATTTTTCAAATTATACAATTTATCTAACCAACTTCACTTGTATTTCCTAAACTACCCTTATCTTATTTGAACTCCCATTATTCACCCCTTTTTTAATCCACGTAACAAAACTCATACACTTTAAAAGTAAATCAAATAACAATAAAATAGATTATTTCAAATAGTAATCCTTCATTCTTGATTTATGTATTAATGTTTTTATTGGTTTATTTGATTTGAATTAGAATGGATATTTAGATTTTGATGTTGTATTTTAGAATAGAAATAATATGTTACATTTATGTTTATAATTATTGGTAATATATTTTGAAGTTGATTGGATTGATTTTTGCTGTTGGGAGTGTTGAAGAGCCATCGAAAAAGTAGTTGGGGTTGGAGAAGACGAAACACAAAAAAAAGATTATGATCCACAATCTGATACTGTAATACAACAATAGATCTAATATATATTTTTTCAATTTAATTCTTTTTTTTTTTTACTTCGTAACCTAATAACTTATTTTTTCTAACATTCTTATTATTTATACTGACATTCAAAGATAATATAAACTAAAATTTAATAATAAAAAATTTATTATCATATGACCAAAAATCACCTCAACTCACCCTGTAACAATCTGAGTTTAGGGTTACGATCCACCCAGACCGTGGCAGACGGTAACAGTCTCACAAGACCATCACGGTGCCTCAGTTCCCTATACTACATGTATATATATATAGGGGTAATTTGGTGTAAGAGAGTGAGATTGGTTAAATAAATTACAAAATTTTCAAAGTCGGGTACATCTCAATAGACACCCTCCTTGGGCTATTTCTTATAANTTCTTATAATTCCCCAAAATCCATCGCCACAGTCAACACAAGAGTGACCAATCGGTAAAAGAAAAATTATACAAAAAGAAAAGAAAAGAAAAAAGCAAAGGCTTTGAGATAGAGAGACACACTTGTAGAGTTGTAGCGTTGTGTTACTTGTGTATCATTCTGTAGCTTCTGCACTATCTGCCAAAATCAAAACTGAAAAAAATCACTTTCACTTAGACAAACAATCAAACACCATGAGTGAAGACACGAAGAGAAGCATTACCGGAGCTCTTGTCGTCAAACCCAACTCCGATGACCGGAAACCCACTATGCCGGTGTCCCAATCTGGCAAAAGAGTCGTTATCAAGAGTGCCGACATGAAAGACGATATGCAAACAGAAGCCGTTGATATCGCCATCGCAGTTACAATCTTTCTCCTTGCTTATTTTTATTTTTTTTACTTCTCTTGAGCTTTTATTTATTTAAATCCCCTTTATTATTTAGTAATTCTTTTTCTGGGTTTTTGTGGGTTTGCATAGGCATTTGAGAAGAACAACGTCGAGAAGGATGTAGCAGAGCGAATAAAGAAGGAATTCGATAAGAGGCATGGACCCACTTGGCACTGCATCGTCGGTAGTAATTTCGGTAAATCCCATTTTGCTTTGCTCATCTTTACTTCGACGGGTTTTCTATTTTATTTTGGATTTGGTCAGATTTGATGATATATCTCTTACTAGAAAGACTTTTGGGAAAGCTATGTTATAAATAATTTATAATCTAGTTGAAAATGAAATAGATCTAGGCTAAATTTGTCAATTATTTTTTCTGTTTTGATATATTTATTTGTTTATTAGATGGTTACGTGCTGCGAATATGTTTTTTTCTTTCATGTTTTGATGGATTAAATGTTTTTCTTCTATGTGATTAAATATGGTTTCACCCCTTGATTTCTATTAAGTATAAGCAGGGATTGTAGCTATCATTTTTAACGCATAGTTGGCTAGTGGAGTAAAATCATAACCTCATGTGTGTAGTTGCTTCATGGATTTTTAAGGGCTTTGAAATTGATCTTCATTCTAATTAGATAATTTGCACCTAAAAACTTTAATGCCATATATGTTCGCCTGGTTTCAAGTCGAGTAATGCTATGATGTTATCTTGAATGTTTATTTTCTTGTATCAAATGATTTGGAAACTATCGCCAAATTCTTTTACAATTAGAATCAGTCCAGTCAATGTTAGGCTGTCTGCTGGCAGCCAATAACCCGCATTAGTTTCTGCACAGGCAGTTTTAGGAACTCAGTAGTCTTAGGTTTGGGCTTGGTGAAGTATATGGATGAAGCAATAATTGTTCTGCTTTCACTTATTGTGTTCTTAGGTTACATGTTCTGTTCAGCAGTTTAGCTGGTTATATGAGAATGAGACATGAATATTTGCGAAACTGTGATGATGTGCATCAAGGAAATAGTATAGGAAAGATATGATTGGACAAATTTAAATTATTCAAAATTGTTCTTTCTCTCAAACCACATTCTTCTAGTTTTGACTCTATAGACCTTTAGTTTTAGGTGCTTTGCTTCTAGTGATACTGATAGGCGTCCCATTAAATTGACTTATGTGCATCACAAAGGAAAGGAAATTTGAGCTTATTATTACTGTTGAGTTTGGGTTCTACCAGATACTATAAAAAGAAACAACTGTATGAAATGATGAATCAGTATTATCCTCACTGTTGGAATATATTTATAACTTATATGTGATCAGGTGTTATATACTATTTATGTTTTACACTAACTATATTGAAACAGACCTATGCAAATATCTGTTCTCCATTGCTTGTCTGTAATTTGATCTGATTTGGGGATAGCCACTGTGAGTATAGAATGGAGAACACCTGATGGACCTATAATGCAGTTAGCATATTAATTACAGACTGTGCTTTTGGGTTTTTGTTTCCATTTACTCTTTTAGGGTTTTACTTCAGTCTTTGATTGTTTGAATTACTATGTTCTTAGGTACCTAGAAAAACTTGCTCTTTGATCATGCTGTTAGCTAGGCAATCATGGTTTTTCTCATTTGTGACCATAAAGTTGTAAAAATCACAAACTACATATTTAATTGTTGGCCCTGGAAAAAGCATGAAGCTGCCTAACTGAGGAAAGTTTCTCTTGTGGTTGTCTGTGACTTAAGCTTAAACAGCCTCTACTTTAGGGTTCCCATTTTTGCTCAAAATCTTATTTTTGTAAGAACACTGTTTAGTACATGTTTATTAGATGTTTGTGCATACTGTTAGAAAACAAGTCCATCAGGTAGAAAATTACTTTATGTTTTGTGATCTGGCAAACCAGATTTGGTTTGAATAAGTCTATATTCGAACTAGTAAGTTTCGCATATATTTGATCACATGTCTTGTCCCAGAATCTGACTCATTTGTAGGTCACATTCAGCCAATGTGAAATTATCCCAACATGACTTGTGTTTTAGCTAACCTAACCACCAGATTCTTTTTTTGTTCTTAAAACTATAAATAGGTCAGGTATAGTTTCCTGACGGGTCATTTGATACGTTATTTATCTTTTTTTTTTTTGGTTGAATTGTTTTCAAAACATTGGTGAGAAATTTAAACAATGACAGTGGTAGGAAAGATTAATCAGAAGCTTTATGGTCATCCAGGGTCATAATGTTGGTGATTGTATTGAGGAATATAACTACAGTTTGGTTGGCCCTATCATTCTATCCATTTCAGTTTCAACTTCTAATTTTCGTTTTCAGTTCTTCCCCTTGTTCATTATTTATTTTAAACACATCTTGGATCTTGCCCCTCTACTAGGGACTAGGAATAGTTATTTAAGAAGATGAATCACAATTTAGCTCAATTCTAGTTAAGATGTTGGACTGACATTCTCTTTCATTTTGTACAGGTTCATATGTGACTCATGAAACAAACCACTTCGTTTATTTCTATTTGGATCAGAAAGCGGTTTTGTTATTCAAATCTGGCTAATGATGATGGTTATGTTGATAAAGATGAGCAATGATGGTGAAGATGATGAGTTAATGTTGGTAAAAATAATAGTTGGTGCTTGTATGTATTAATTATGGTGGCAAGTGAAACCTCTATATGGAGATTCTTGTCTTGTGTCTAACTTGTATATTTGAATCCACTCGAACTGGCTTGAAACTTCTTACGAATGTGAATTGCAGTCCTTTAGTCAATCCTTTTCATTGAGTTTCACTCTGTAACGGTTTTGATTTCTTTTGATCTTGAAGTTGAATGGTATACTAAACAATTATATTTCAAACTCTTAAGTGGGTTTTCCTTGTATGCATTTGCTTGTTAACACGACAGCATAATTGTTTGGTTTCCAAGAACGCTAATGCTTACAAGAAAAGGCACTATAAAAGAAATAATACAGCACTTTTACATTATCAACGCGATAGTTTAGGGATAAAAGAAACAATTCAGTTTATAATGTGACAAAAATTTATACGGTAGACAACGGATTTGACAATAAAAAAGAACCTTTCTTTTCTATTGAAGTAATATTTTACATTGCATTATTCTTTCTTTTATTACATGATGCATCCTGATTTTTTTAATTTATTTTGTATCTGATAAATTTATAGTTTATATGTTAGTATCATCATTTCTGGGTTGACACTAAAATCATAGTTTTTTCTTTTTATTTTCTGGTTCTGGCATTCATGCTGCCTCAGCTACCGTATGCAACCGATTGGACATTTCCATTTGTGTAGCCGGGGGCCCAGGCTGGAAAAACTTGAGACTATTTCACATCTGCTCAACACGCGCCTTACTTGGTTTCCAATCGGTAATGGCTTTCAACCTCAGCAGATAAAGGGAGAAACTCAAACCTTTTTTTTTTTTTCCACCTTATTAATGATGTAGAATTATATAAATTTAAGTTTAAGATTTAAGATTTAACAACTAGAAATAAGATTGTTATCTCACAAAATATTAATAGTTTTCAATTAAAGAAATAAATCAACAAAAGTTGGTCATTTTATTGTAGGATCAAGTCTCTACCTAATCTTGCGCAAGACTGGCAAGAAGTTTGTACACATGAAAATGAAATCTTAGCGTTGCTTGTTCTTGCACCATCACCAGTCGCCACCACATTATTTATGACCATCACTGCCTGGGGTAACACCACCACAAATCCTCAGCTACCAACACAAAATCTAAGCACAAATATGCTTGAGTAATAAGATCTTAACTTGTGACGCTCAATCATCTACCGTGCATGATGCATCCATATCCACATAGCTAGCTTACCAGATGACTGCATCTCAATGCATATAATTAATTTCTATAAGAAGAATCTGAGTAAAGGGTTGTCCAAGCATATTTAAAATTCCATGTCATAAGAAGAGATGTGTATGTATGTACGTGTTGAAGGCTTTAAGAAGTTATTCTCGGGCATGCGCAAGAGTCAAAATGCATTTTCTACTCTCGAAACCATTTAGAAATGCGTTTTCTCAGGATGCTCTGAAGCAGGCTCCAGGGAGGTTTGTGGACGGTAGCAGCGCATAAAGACATGTAAGTGGCAAAACCTATTTATTCCAAATTACTGATTTTAGTACGGTCCATTTTGCATGGGCATGTACAAAAGTTAAGATTCTGTAGTGTTATTGTCATCATTATTATTATACTACGAAGAAATTCAATAATTGCCCGCTACTACCAGAGGTCCAGATAAATTATTTTTACCAGAAAAACAATATAATTATAGGGATATTTTTTGAGCCCTCGAAGAATAATGAGAAATTGTCAACATCTCGTTGATTCAAAATTAATATTAACTCCCAAAAAGATAATAATCGATATATACAATTTAACAGTAGATAAATTATCTAACTTGTAAAAACATAAATGCCCTCAAATTGCTTTTTACATTCTTCCTCTTTCTCTTCATCTTCATTGATCAACCATCCTTATTCATCTTTCCTCACCTTCATCCTTGAAACTTCTTCGATCAACCCTTTTCACTTCTTCTTACTGTCATGCTTGTTTTGATCCTAAGCAAGATTGACCGTCGATCCTCTGGGTTTCAATGGACCTACGACTTTAGATATTGCTGCCAATTAACAAAGAAGGTGAAAAGCAATTTGAGGGTATTCATGTTATCGCTTGTTTTGATATAACGTCAATAGTTAAATTGCATATAGTACAAGTTATTTTTTTGGGAGCTAATGTTACTATTTGAATCAACCAGATATTGATCAATTTCATAATACTATTTGGAGAGCTCAAAGTAAATAAGCTATAATTATATATAAAAATGCTGCCAATTTTCACTGTTTTGCCTTTGTTGGGCTGGCTGGCACCTTGGAAGTTTCTTTCTGTAGTTTATTTGTATTACTCGCTAGTCGCTACCATAACTTTCCATCATTGATACCATGCACATCACCTTGTCTCAACTCTCTACCTAACGCCATCATCATTTACATTCAAAATTGAGAAGAGGAATGCTGCTCCATCCCATCGCCCATTGGATTGGAACCACAAAGAAATGTCATTCATGTATCTTAAATGAAGCGCTAACAACAAACAAGTATTTGATCAGTTCTGCATGCATAAACCAAAGATCTTCATAGATTTCTTTGAAATTTGAAACTATTGTAACATTCACCAAACCGAGAAGAAAGAAAGGGACCAGACTATAACAAGTGAATACATGTCCAAAAACATCAATTTCCGGATACTCTCTCATCAGAATTCAGAAGGGTAAAAGATCGATGTTTTAACAGTAACTTGGCCTGACGGTGGCCCCAGCCCCGGTCCCCGATTGAATTGACTGGTTACCCCATCTACGTTTCGAATTTGTATTATAATTCCTCAAAACTCACCCACTGACAGATATTACTATTTCCTGCAAACTGACGAACAAGGGTTTGGCATATATAATTGCTGCAGTCAAGCCTGCAAGCATGCAATACTAGCTTGTTCATTCAAGTAATAAACAGAGAACTAGCTAGCTAGCCGCGTTCTGCTGAAACATAAGACGTTCAAAATCTTTGGTGATCTTCTCAAGGGGACCATAACAAGTAACAATGCCGCTTACAACAACTAGGAATTGTTGAATCACTGGAAAGAGAAAGCAATATTCTCCACTAAACCAATTAACCAAGTGTCCCTCAGTGCGTAATGTGGACATTTCATCTATGATTCGACTAAAATACGCAGACATTGCCATGGAGGAACAGGACAAATACCACCATTGCTTGTCCCAAGAAAAAGATAACTCTCATCACCCTATAGAACTCTTCAATCTAATAAACTTATTTATAGAACCATACACAATCAAACTATAGTTAATTAAATCACGTTTAAGACAAATATAATACCATAACTACCCTTCAACCGTCACAAGAGAAAAAATCCAAGAGTTTCGGGGAAAATGGGAAACGGATCAAACCAGAGGCTCCCATAGATACGTAGGGCTAAAAAGCTAAACGCCTTTTTGGCTTCAAATCTAGAGGCAAGACGACATAATACATAATGTCATTACAAAATTAGGCGAGGGTAAAGCTGTAATGCAATTAAAAAAAAAACATTTTTCGTGAGTTCCTGTTTATGTTCAGGAATCATCTCTTTTGTGTTCAGCTCAGTACACAAAACCACCCGCTCGGTTTCTGGTTCCTTTACGGTGACGAGAAGCAGAAGACGATGAAGAAGAGGTAGCGCTTGGTTTCATAGCAGCCAAAGAACAGTTTTCTTTCTTCAAACTCTCTTCCTCGTCCATGAATATTTGCCTGCACCTGCACTCCACGCTACAAAAAGCTCTATCTCCTCTACACACAGACATGCAAAACAAAAAAACCATAAAAAAAAAA